>LPNX010652401.1:35483-49863 GCA_001517045.1 Pseudotsuga menziesii
GTCAAATCCATTAGAAGCCTAAAGATTCTTGGATGAGTTAGAAGGCTAATACACTTGGCCATATGCATTCAAGTCGAATTAGAGTGGAAGAGTAACTCCCATGGAAGAGGCAGAGGCATTTTGGAGATAGTGAGACACTTGGACTAGATTCCCTAGGTCTATGACAATAATGATGAACATACTATGACACCTAAGACAAAAATCAGATATAAAGGCTGAAATATGACTTATATGACATGTCATTTCGAAATAGAGCATCCAATAGGTCTCTCATGTGAGTTGGGGAAGCTCAATGTGTTCCTACTCAAATTGGGGGAAGATAGAAGGCTAGGAAAGGGAGGGCACATGGAAAATATTGAGCCCACGCCCAAATTTGAATTGGATTGAGTTTTTGGATGGATTTGTAACATTAGAAGACTAATTATGTTTATAAAATAGAGGAATCAACCAAGAGAATGGCTTTTTATCATTTGAGAAATTGTCATTTGTGAATTGTGAGAGCTAGTGGATGACTAGTTTTCTTTCCTTATCCAATTTCGAGGATAAAAGATTTCCATCCAAGTTGGTGTTTGGGAAGGCCACTCAGGTCTTTTATGGAGCTTTAATGGAGTCTTATTTGCAGGTGCAAGCTACACGGAATCTTGTGGATTCTTCTATTGTAGCACTTTCTCTCAACCATTTCCAGTTTTTATGGCATATTCTTGCTCATGAAGGGATTGTGCATTGGGTGATCTATTGATCTCTTTGTGGAAGCTTATAATGCTCCATTATTTTATGTTCTGATGTAAATTCTTTGTATTTAAAGTTCAAAAGACTCTCAGGTTGAAATGCCAAAATATTTAATGTAAAAATGTTAAACAATGTTCAGCAATGGTGCCAGTTCACCACTATCTTGTTGTGCACCCTTGTAATGCTAATGATTTCAAATTGGGAGAGATTTTAATTGCCCATTACTGATTCTAATAAGATCAATATGCTCTGTTATTCATTCTCAGAAAGTCTCAGGTCAAAATACCAAATGGTTGTAGGGAAAAATGACTTTTAATGAAAAAACAATGACCATTTCCACTCTATTTTGATATATGTCATGGTAATGATTCTTATGGCATTTAATGGAGAATCTACGGTGAGAAGATTTATTGTCGATGTTTCGAACCAAGAGTGGTTCATCATCAGGACATAGCGATGAAGAAGGCTTGGAACAAACAAACACCTACCTCCCCCAAACCTCCCCCAAACCGAAGATGTGTCAAGTCCCACTGTGCAAAAATTAAAATCATGAAAAAGGATTGCCTGCGACAGCAGCTGCCTTCAATTTCAAAGACGCATATTAATTTTATAACATTATTTTATGTTTTTTTAGATTACTTTTTATATTTATATATATATTGTTTATTTACCTAATGTTAATTTGTATTTGTATATATATTTTTAATTTTATTGTTATAATAATATTTTATTATTATTATAACACCTTTATTATTATTTGTTGAATTATTTCTGATAAACAATAAATAAATAAAATAAAATAAAACAATATAGGTTTTATGTGTTTTTATTTTTGATAAGTTTATAAATATATAAATATAAAATAATATAATTTTTTTTTTTTTTGGACAATAACTGATGGGTAGATTAAAACGAGCCGGAAAAACAGCTTCTAGGGATTGAGTTACAAAGGGAGAGGCCTTGAAATGCCAACTGCTCTGAAGTGAATGAACGAGACCACAATTTCCCAGCTTGAGAGTAGCAACGCCTGCAGTCAAATTAGTTGAGCAGTAGAGAGGAAACAACGCCAATGGGAAGCAAGGAGGATAGAGCAAGGATCCTCATAAAGCAAGGAGGGCCCAGCGACCACTATGACAAGTGGAAGAACTTGACAGATGGCAGATCGATGCCATTTGAAATCCAGTTTGGATGCGAAAGCGTTAAACCAGCGAAGAGGACTCCAAAATAGACTTCTGCACCGTTGAGTTGAAGCCGCCATACCCCTCTGAGGAGAGGTCAAAAAATCTTGTGAACTTCCAGATCGAAGAAGGAGAACAGACTGTCCCTTCCAAGCTAGAGTAGAGAGGGAGCGTGCAAATATTTGCCTGGAGTTGAAGTTGGAGCTTTCCAAAAGCTTGACCCAGACTGGCCGGCCTTTCATTATACCTTTTATATCGAGTTCAGAGGTGAGTGGGTTGTTCACTGGAGGGAGGAAGGATCAAGTATAAAAGGAGCTTAAATGATGGTGAGCTGTGGTCACCTTTCTCACATTACCATGGAAAGAAGGTGAGCCCACTAGATTCCAAGGCCGAGAGATGCTGGAGAGTAAGTGGAGAGCCATGTTGATGGGTTCAGAGGAATGCAGAGGGCTGGAACAGGCTGGTTAGTGTCAAGGAATGGTGCAATAAGACTCGGTGCCATTTACTGTAATAGTTCCCTTGTTAAGGAGCGTGGCCTGATTGGCTTCGAAGTCAGCAATACTGTTGAGCTGACGTAAGATGTGGAAAAAGCTGATAGACTGGAACTTACTAGCTAGGATCAGAATTTTCTGGAATATTTGCTTCATAGGGAGACTAGTAGGTCGAGACTTTGTGCAGATGGCCTACACCACTATTCTTGAATCACCGAACACAGAGATATTCCGGATGTTGAGCCTATTGGCTTGCCTGAGGCCTTGCCACAGGGCATAAAACTCAGCAAAGTTGTTAGACTCCACTCCCAATCCCCATGCAAAGGAGTGCTGAGTGGAGCCAGAGGGGGAGAGGAGCACTCCTCCCCCTCCCGAAGGCCCTGGGTTGCCTTTTGAGGCACCATAAAAAAACAAATAGTGTACCCCTAGCGAGCATCTCCAATTAATGAAGTCAGCTTCTTCCAGGCGGATTTCCCAGTCAGCTAAATTTGGCTACCTGGCAATGGGGGAATTTTGGGCATTAGGGGTGATGGCTAAAAGCTAGTTAATTTCCTTATTATCCAAAGGTTGAAGATTGCTGAGACCCAGCTTAGGATCTAGTGCATCTCCAAGGAGAATTCTTGCTTTGAGAGCGACCTTTGAAGGATTATTCTCCACATTTCTGAAAAGCCTGTTGTTCCATTCGAGCCACAATTTCCAGATAATGAACTTCGGAATTAACATCCAGCCTGCTTTGAGAAGAGCCTTCTTGGAAAGGAGGAAGGGAGAGGACTTAACCCAATTGGAGAAGAGTTCCGCTGTTGAGTCAGGCACATAAAAATTAGAGTGATCCAGGGAGAGGGCTTCTCTCCACACTTCTCTTGAAAATGGACAGGAGAGCAATAGATGATCAATGTTTTCTTCATTTTTTTTACACAGTGGGCAGATTGAGGGCCCTTCTAGACCTCTCTTCCTGAGATTTTCAGCAGTGAGAATACTTCTGTGCACTATAGTCCAGCAGAAGAGGTCCACTTTCAGAATGGATCGAATGGACCAAACAAACTTCCATTGGATTGGGTTTGGAGCTACATGAGGAATTGCCAGAATAGATTGGTAGCCTTCAACCGGGGTGTAAGCTCTAGAATTTGTCCCCCATCCTCTTTTGTCACACGCTGAGTGATTAAGGGGAGCTTTGCCTTGCAGCAGGTTGCCAAGAGTCTTTGCTTCTTCTTCAAGCCAGGGAGGATGGCCACTTATCTTCCAGTCAATCCAGCAATTGTCGGAGTCCCAGACAGAGAGATCCCAAAGGGTGGAAACATGCTGATCTTTGAGCCAATGTTTTATATTCTGCACTTCAAGCTTTCGCTCCAAAGGCTCGTCCCCCAGGATTGAGTCTCTCCAGACATTGATTTTTTTTCCGTTTCCGGGAATCCAGTACAACATAAATCTGAAGTGATTCAAGACTTTGATACAGAGTTTATAAATTGGGGTGCCTTTG
Organism: Pseudotsuga menziesii; assembly: GCA_001517045.1. NCBI lineage: Eukaryota > Viridiplantae > Streptophyta > Pinopsida > Pinales > Pinaceae > Pseudotsuga > Pseudotsuga menziesii. Next base: position 39,359 of record LPNX010652401.1, read on the forward strand.
TTGTGGGGTGGGTTATTATCTAAACACTGCAGCCTTTGTCTGGGAAAGTATTTTTTCCACAGGACCTTTTTGCTCCAGCTTGATCTCCCGGAGATTAGCTTCCAGAGGAGCTTTGTTCCCATAGCTAAATTCTGAGCTTGAATACTTCTTATTTGGAGGCCTCCTTCACTGTAAGGTTTTTTAATTTTTTCCTAGCTGACAAGATGATGTTTTTTCAGATTGCCTTTCCCCCCCTCCCACAGGAATTTTTTGAGAATGCCTTCAATCTTATTGATGACAGAGGTGGGTGCCAGAAGAATGGAAGTTTGATAGATTGGTATGCTGGAAAGAACCGATTTCAACAGCACCAATTTTCCTGCTAGAGTCAGCCAGCTAGCTCCCTAATTCTGGATCTTTGCTTTTAACTTGTCAATGATGGGAGTCCAATTCGCTGGTTTGATGACAGATTTAAAGATCGGGACCCCAAGATAGGTGAATGAGTCCCAGCTTTGTGAGCCTTCCATTTCCAGCAGTCTAGAGGCTCTTCCCATTTCTGCAACGGAGCAGTTCCAGCAATAGATTTTGCTTTTTAGCAGGTTGATTTTGCTTCCTGAGATCTAGATATAGGATTCAAGCTCGTTCTTGAAGCTCCTAGCTGAGTGGATGCCAACACCTCCCAGAAGCAGCGTATCATCTGCAAACTGGGCATGATTGATGTCTTTGACATTGTGAGCCATTCGTAGACCAGGGAGGGATTGGGTTTGCTGGCAGTTATTTAGCTGGAAACTGAGAACAGAGGCCTGTATGGCATAGAGGAGCGGGGATAGGGGGCAGCCCTGTCGTAACCCTCTTGAAGCCTGGAAAAAATTGGTCGATCTCCCGTTGACTAGAGGGGCTATCCAGGGGGCGCAGATGCAGCCTTTAATCCAGTCAATGAAATCCAGGGAAAACCCAAATTTCTCCATCACCATGAAGAGATAGTCATATCTTACCCTACCAAATGCATTGGCAAGGTCTAGCTTTATTACCATGCCTTGCTCCTTTCGATTCATGCTGGAATGAATGGCCTCTTGGACAAGGATAATATTATCAAGAATTTTCCTGCCTTTTATGATTCCTCCTTGATTCTCAGGAATGATCCTTGGCAGATTTTTTTTCATCCTGATTGCTATAATCTTAGTAACCAGTTTATAGCCGGTGTTGCAGAGGGAGATAGGATGGAACCTAGCGAAGCTAGATGCTCCTTTCTCCTTCGGGATTAGCGCTAGGAAAGAGGAGTTTGTGCTCCCCCCCAGCTTGTGATGAATTTGGGAGTTCCTTACCATCCTCAGCAGGTCATATTTAATTATATCCCAGCAGGAAGAAAAAAATCTGGCTGTGAAGCCATCTGGGCCAGAAGCACTGTCCGGATTCAAATAAGAAAGAGCAGATTTGAGTTCTTTCATGGAAACAGGGGCAGCGAGTAGATCATTATCAGAGCAATGAACCAAATTGGGAATGAGAGAGAAGGGGTGAGCAGAGGGGTCTAAGGGCTCGGCAAGAGGAGCAGTGAAGAGGTCATGAAAATGAGAGAAGGCTGCTTGTTTAATGCCTTCAAAATCTTTTATCAGATTGCCTTGATGAGTGATTTCTTTCACAGTTTTGAAGTTTTTTCTAGATTCAGCTTGCTTGTGAAAGTAGGCGGTGTTTTTGTCACCACTTACTAACCAAAGGCTTCTGGATTTTTTACGCATGTGCTCTTCTTCTACCCTGCACGCTTTGAAGTAATTTTTCTGAAGGCTGCATTCTGTCCAGGAGATACTATCAGTGATAGGGGCAGATTCCGTGAGGATTTGGTGGCTTTCCAAGGCAGCTTGGGCTTCTTTACGGCAAGAAACCGGGGAGGGGAGGAGCTTTACCCAGGATTTCAGATCATGTTTAAGCCGTCTAATCTTTCCTTCCCAGATGAAGGAGGGGTTCCTAGTAATATTTTGGTTCCAGGAGTTATAGACCAGTTGGTAAAAGCCTTCGTGATGGATCCAGAGGGGGCTGAATCTAAAGGGAATGGGTCCCAGGTTTTCTTCAGGGTTAAGATCGAGGAGGATTGGCTTGTGATCGGAGACACAGTTTGGGAGAATTTTGGAGGACGCATAAAGCCCTAGAGAGAGAAAGGAAGAGTGCACCAGAAACCTGTCAAGACAGGATGCGATGTGCCTGGGTCCAAGTCTTTTATTGGTCCAAGTAAATTTTCCCTTAGAGGGTTTGATATCAACGAGGTCCCAGCTCATAATGATATCTTCAACCCATTCCTGGGAAGGGTCTCTCACAATGGAACCTCCTTTTTTCTCGGAAGCTGCTAAGGTGACGTTTAGGTCTCCTGACATGATAATATTTCTGGGCGTGTGGACATTTAGGAACAAATCAATGGAATCCCAGCACTCTTTTTTTTCCGCTATTGAGATAGGGACATAAAGGTTGAGCAAACTTACATGATGACCCGAATCTTTATGGTTGAAGATGGTGCAGATCCAGTGCGTAGTGCTTTGAACAGAAATCAAATCAAACTTGGAGGAGTCCCAGAATGTGGCTAGGCCTCCGGAGGCTCCCCTGGAACTCACAGCTTTCCCAGGGCCTTTTTTCCAAAATAAATTTCCAGCTTGAAGGGCAAGGTCACCTTCCAATTTTATCTCCTGGATGAGCAGGATCTCAGGCTTATTGATTCTGACCAGATCTTTCATTGCTTCAGTTTTCTGGGTGCTGCCTAGTCCTCTGCAGTTCCAGGAGATGTACCTCATTACTTACTTTGAAAGGGGGCGGCTCCTTTAGGGGGCTGGCCAATATTCGATCTTGTATTCATCATAATTTTGAGGGTTTTTTGGGAGCCCTGCAAGACATCTGCATAATACTTTTCTTCCCTTTGTTTTTTCTTGGACTTCCGGCCCCTTGGGTTCTTGACTGGAGTTGCATGCGAACTGCTCGACTCAGTGGCTCCATCGTCTAAGAATCCTCTTGGATCAGAATCGGCTGCTGAGGGATCCTCGTCCACTTCTTGTGTTTCTGCACGGTTAGAGGGGCTCCCAGCCCTAGGGGTCGTAGATACAGGATGGGGAGGGATTTCTCCTAGCTCCAACGAGTTCGAAGCTTGGGTGACGGGTATTTCCTTGGGGCTTGCGGATTCAGGGGGAGTGGATTCCGGAATGAGTATAAGCGGAGGAGATTCTGGAATGTTTAAGGCAGAAGTGCTTGCCCCTTGGACCGGGTTTACTGGAGACAGCTTCGAAGGTTGAAGTTGGACTGGGTCTTTCGGTGGAGCTTTCAGATCTGATTTCTGAGGTGCGCTGGTAGCTCTCTTGTCATTCATCTTGGAGTTGGCCTTGCCTTTTTTAACCCTTTGCCATCCCTCCCCTTCTTCTGCCGGCTGGGCTTTAGGGCAGTTGCGTTGAAAGTCACCGTGTTCATGGCAGTGCCGGCACTTAAATGGGAGCTGTTCATAGTCTAGTTTCTGGAAGTGGTTCCAAGAACCTACCGAGAGCTTGACGGTTTCTGGTAGCCCCGATTCCAGATCCACTTCAACACATATTCGGGCACATGAGTACTGGCCTTTGGGCTCGGCTTTGTCAATGAAGCGTCCTAGGGCATTTCCTATTTTTTCCAGAGCTTGAATGTTCCAACAGTGGATCGGAAGATTGGGGAGCCTAACCCAAACCGGAACCTCTTTGGGAACATCAATAGTGGGATCGAAGTCCGACGACCATCTGTTGAGGTACAGACCTTGGGAGCCCATGAAGTAGGGGCCGCTCCGGAAGATCAGATCACGGTCCTCTTTGGAGATGAATTCGAAGATGAAGAAACCTCTGCCCACCGGGTAGCAGGTGACGCTATGCTTCAGGTGGGGTCTCCAGTTCCGCTGAATCCAATCGTCCGTGGTTTTTGGTGAGGGCCAAAGCCCCGTGAATTGGCCCACCAAACCTCTTTCAGCAAGATCCAGAGCTATTTTGATCGAAGGTTCCTCTGGCAAAGCTATTTCAGGTACTGTGTCTAGCTTTTTGATAAATTTCGAGACCTCATGGGTCACCGGTTCCTTCCCGAGGGGGCCAAGCAGCCTATGGAAGGCATCAACCGTAGAGAACGGGGAGGAAGGAGGCTCCCCTCCCCTAGGAGAGGCCATGGAGGTGCGGCCTGAGAAGGGCCGAGGGCATGCAGGCACGGCAGGCAGTCGGCGATCCCAGCTCGTGTGATTAAAAAGGTTTCAAGAGGAGCTAATGGTTATACAAGAGAAAATCTTGTCTTTGTTCCTCTAAAATAATATAATTTTTATTATGTTAAAGTCTTTATTGTTATTGTCCAAGCTATCGTCAAGGATTTTGCCTGCTGAAACATTTGCAATGGCCGTGTTTAATGGGTCTTATCCTAGTCAATGCTCTACTCTAGGTGCATTGCGCAACTTATAGCATCCACCATGGGTATCCATCAACGCCTTCCTCAAAAGGGTTTCCATCTGCCAATATAGAAACACCATCCTGTCTAGCTTGGTGTCTTGTTTCCTCAAGGACCTTGCATCCTGAACCCAATCTTCCCATTCCATCTGCAACTCCACTACTATCAGCTCCTCTTGCTCGTGGTTAATCTGTTGCTCAACGCGACCCAAAGCCTAATGAGTATCAACTAAGACAACACTAAAGAAAACCTCTTTTGCCTCTGCAATCTACCTTTGCACCCTTGGCATGTACAACCACCGCTACACATCCCCACTAACATAAGACCTCCTAGTCCTCATTGTTGCTTCAATAAGCTCCCACTCCCCACCACCACCATCATAGATAAGCCTCAAACACATATTAACGACAACCCAGAATATACCTTCATTGAATAGAAAGCACTCGTTCGTGTTTGAGTTACCTGACCCCAAGATGCTTCATAGTAAATACCAAATTTGACCAAAACAACCGTGGATAAACCAAACTTATCATTTCCATGATTCGCCTCAATCACCTCGAACTAGCCATTTACATATCACTCACTTCCATTCTCTCCATTAAATTGGTAACAATAAAACCAACATTCCACCTTCCTTGGATAATGCAAAATCAGTACCACCATACACCTAATACAAATCCCAGGTTAACAACTTTCTTCCAAATGTAAACCTAAGGATAAACTCGTTTCCTCTTACATGTCATAAGTCACTTGTATTGTAATGACTTCCTGTAATAACTCGTTTCGGTATCGAAGCATCAAACATAAAAAAATGGCAGGCATTTAAAAGTAAATAGATATTTATTTGTATTCATAGAATCTACGTGTAAAAATTTCCAAAGCAAAGGCCATCTCCATAGAATTTGATGAAGAAATATATGGGAGTATCCACATGCAAGTGGACGTAAAAGACAAAAAGGCATTTTCCTTTGTCACAAAAGACCGAATATATACCCATCCAAAACAAACTATTTGTATATCACATCACAATTCTCCTCTTAAGAGCTATATCTTCGTGACACGACAAATAGAAGATAAGATCCTTGAGGATCACCACCGGTCAATAATTATTGAATGTATTTGTATCTCAAATATTGAGATGTTTTTTAATTTAGTAGGGGAAATGTTGTTATGTGACATGGGTGATGTTGATGTTATAATTATAATCTATATCACAAAAAAAATGTTATTTTAGACTTATTTTAAATTAATAGTTATAAAGTGGAAAATTATAAAAGACGAGGCTTTAATGTTATGTAGAGATTTGATATTAAGCATGTAAATCTTTCATTAAAGATATCTCTTACAGAGATGCACAAAAAAAACTAAAGAGAAAAATAATGAGACTGAACACAAGAGAACTGAAAAATGATGGAGAAATCTTCCATGTATTATTGATCAACAATACTGTACATAAATAATACATCATTGAGAGGAAAATTGAGTTGCTAAGGAGACAACTCATGCTAGCTCATAAAGCGGGCTTACCTAATATGAAAAACCCCTATTAAGTGACTAAAGCACTTTTCAAATCAGTCCAAGAGCTCATGAATTGGCTAAAGCATGAGTGAGTGATGATGAATGATGAAAAATATTGTTAATCATGGAATCTGGAGATAAAATAATAGAGGCTCTGTTGGCCACAAAAGATAGTAGTTTCCTAGTTAACTAGCTTTACCTTATCCACTGAAAAGCAGGAAAAACAGTCTAAAGGCAGAAAAGGACAAGAAAGGCGTAGTTACTAATCTGGGGAGTCAATAAAGTTGACATAATCTTATCCAAAATAAGTATAAGGTGCTCCTGGGGTAATTATGGCAAGTATTGACCAAGTGGTGCAAGTGGAGACCAACTACCTAGTCTAGAATATAGGAAATTAAACAAAAACAATTAATTAATTTTATCCTTAGTATCAAATACTTGAGTTGTAATTTTTTTTATATTAAATATTGTAGCCATGAAAAAAAACTTACACCTCAAAGAACTTAATCCCTCTTAATATTTGATAGATCCAAGATTAAGATAGATCTATAATATTTGATAGATCCAAGTTTAAGATAGATCTATACTAATATAATAACAATTATGTCTTATACTAGAAAATTAACGATTATAACCATACTCATACAATCTATCAAAAAAAATATAAAATTTTAGCTTATCTCCCAACTCTAAATCTCTTGGAATGTCAAGTGGAAAGCGAAGGCTTTCTTTCCTAACTTACTACTAATTATTTTAAAACATTGTATATTGCTTTACACAATGATTGTAGAATAAAATAAAATAGATTTAAAAACCATACATAAGTTTATACTAGAACTCCAAGGCTGTAGCTATATTTAGCAAAAGTGGACTGAGATTTCATTCATTTGTTTTGGTTGACTTTTGTTTCTTAAACTTCTTTGTGGTTTTTCATCTTATAACTAACGAAAAGCTAAAGTATAGGTCGTTTCTTACATCTCCAACTTATGATTTGTTAATCTGTCGCTTCCTTTTCATTTTTTTTATTTGGAGAGACATCCTCGCCATTAATTGGATCCTTTATTAGAAATTGTTTTTCCATCATCTCCCGTGTCAAAATACTTTGCGTACTCATGTGCAATATCATATTTTCCATCTCTCAAATGCCTAAAATTACTTTATTTCCATTCATATCTCTCTACTTTGTATTTTATTTTATTTTATTGGTGAATGCGAACATGGGTTGATGTTTTGACTAAGTCACATTGATCCTTTATACAACTTTTGCACCGAGAATAGTGAGGTACTCTACAACCCAATATAGGAGAGATGTTGTGATGCATAAAGTTGTGTAACGTTATGTAGCATGGCGTTCCCTTAAAAAATGAAATAAAAGTGTAAATGATGTTGACTTCAAAAAATATTATATTGATTTCATCTTAAATAATTGAGTGGTCAAATATTTTGAGATGTAATTTTTTTTAATGTGTAAAACATTTAAGATAAAAAAAATTACAACTTAAGAAAATAGATTTATCTCAATACTTGATATATTTAAGTTTAAGATGAATCTATGTTGGTTCACAATACTATAAAATGAACATAAATTGATAATTTGATTGAACCATAAATAAATGTTATTTTTACTTACAATATTTTTTAAAAAATAAAAAAAATTGTATTTATAACCATTGATTATATTTTAATGAAAGTTATTCATACTCCATCTCCTAAAGATGGCACCATCAATACAATTCTAGGTATAGAGACTTCAATTTTACTTTAAATCGATGTGTAAGAAGAGTTGCTATCAAATTAATATGTGTGGCAATAAACATGTCAAAACTAAGATGATGAGAATGTTATGATGATTGAGATGTGAATGGTGTAAAATTTAACTTACACTATAATAATAAAATTATGCCGAATATATTACATGATATATTATGTTTTCAATTTTGCTTTAAATTGATGTGTAAGAAGAGTTGTTATCAAATTAATATGTGTGGCAATAAACCAATCAAAACTAAGATGATGAGAAAGAAAGTTTCTTATGATAATTGAGATGCTTATATGATTCAGATGTGAATGATGTAAGATTTAACTTACACTATAATAATAAAATTAAGTATTTGTTCTATTTATTATTATGTAGACTTGTTCTATTTATTATGTGAAAAATGTAGATGGTATATATTATAGGTTTAATATAAAGAAATAAAAGTAAATTTAATTATTATAAATAATCATTAATATAAAAATTAATGATTTATAATTAATTTTTATATTAAATAAATTTATAAAATATACCCATTAATTAACGTAATTATGAGCTAATATATCTAGTATCATTTTTAATTTCTACGTGCATAACCCATTTAATAAAACTAGCTTAGATCCAGTTTTACCCGGCTCTATCATGCGCCGAGAGGGATCAAATATTTCGAGGTGCAAACCCTTTTTTGGAGTGCAATAGTTGAAGCAGGGTTTGCACCTCGAAATATTTGATCCCTCTCGGTGCATGATAGAGCCGGGTAAAGCTAGATCTAGGCTAGTTCCAGTCGTGGGCGGCAACATTAATATCTAGAGTCGGCTCATGAAATCTGACTTTTAATGTAGATTTTTCAGCCTAGATCCAACTTTACTCTTTCACTCTCTAAAAGTTGTACATATAATGTACAACTTTTGGAGAGAGAATTGAAATTCTCGTATGGACCTATTCAGCTTAATCCAATGGTTAAGATTAATTTAACCATTGAAATTCTAGTAATGCACTCATTTATCAAGGATTTTCTATGACATAATTAAAGCACTTGGGGTCATTTATTTTTCAGGAATCCGTGAAATCTTCCCACGCCTTTGTTAATTTGACATTGGTTAAAGCTACACTAAAGCTATATCAATATTTCCATAAAAAATGAAGGGAGGCCTTCAATTCCAGGAAAATATGTGAAGTTACATATGCAAGGGTGCAGGTATTCAATTAGTATTTTTATACTGGGTTTCTGCTTGTGTAAAGTAGTTTGTTGCAACTCCATTTGTCAGATTTGACTGCAAGGTGGAAATGCGCTGGAAGACTACTTTCACAATTCTTGGTTTGTATGTGAGTACCATTCATTAGCATTTGTTCCACTCATGAATGAGAATAATCTAATTCGGTGTAAGCACTCTACCGTAATGCACATAGGCGTTACCACCGCTCTTTTGCAGCTGTGGTGGTATTTATTTGAGCCCTTCTTATTTTATTTATTTATTATTAACCGACTTTTTGGATGCACATGTTTCAATCTCAGGTTGAAGACGGAATTACAGATCTCCTTCATACAAGGCGTTTGGACGTCAACCACACCAATCCTAAGATACAAACCGATTGTCGGATTGGATGATCAATTGGCTCAAGTCCAATGTCGGCTTTGATGACTGGAGATTTGACTTCTCCCAGGGCTATGCTGGAAACCTGGCTGGCATCTATCTACTAAACACCAACCCCAAATTCGCAGTTGGTAAGTTCTGGGATGACATGTCTTACTTTGACAGCCGCCTCACCTACGACCAGGGTGCCCATCACTGGATCTAGGGTAAAGTTGGATCCATGAATTCTCATGACAGCCATAATATTTGCTCGAAATACATACACACAAAAACAAAAATTGGGTAAATACAGACAGAAAAAATACATGTGTATCTATACTTATCATGGCTGGCTGAACCGGCTCCTCATTTCAGGGTGGATGTTCCCAATGCCATAGAAAACAACGCTAATTAACTATATACATGTTAAACTAAATACATTTTAAAAAATTTGCAATCAAATTCTAATAACAAAAATATAAAAAAATTAAACAAATTATGTCAGTTATATAAATTATTCACTCCATTAGAATATGAAACAAATTCTAATTATTAATAGAAATGGAATGAATTACAGTTGTGATCATGTCCAGTGTCCAGGTTAGAGCTAATTTAATTTTTAATCTGTTGATCTGTAAATAGGTGAGAGATACCAAAACGCAGACTGAAAAGAAAACCAACACGTATTATATATATATATAATACTTGTGGTCATGAAGCTAGTCGGCAACCCAGATCAGTGAGAAAATAATACGCGTGCATGCATTGTTCATATTGGGCTCAAATATTGTTTCAGAGAGATTGATTCTTCTTGATTTCTGTGTGCAGTAGAAGCATAATTGTGTGTCAATTTCCAATAATGTTGTGAATTAATAAAGCTGCTGCAACCAATCGCAGAATTTTATATGGCTGGAGAATACTGTGTTGTTTTTTCCCTTGTTTCCTTATCTTGGCTTCAGGCCAATTTCTGAATATTACAAACAAAGTGAAGTCGGCTCGTCATAGCCTAAAATCGTAAATCCTTGTAGATAAATAGTCTTTTCTCTCTGCATTGCTTTAACCATTTTGGGAAGTCGGCTTGGCATAGCGCGAGTGATTGATGATTTTGGGAAATTGTGTGGAGCATTATAAGTATACGAAGTGATTTAGGAGACAATGAAGTGGTTTTATTGCTTTTGTTTTGAATTTTGCAGTAGCTTCCAGGATGTTGTTGATTTTTGCCCCAAATATCTTGTCTAGAACCTAGAAGCGTTCTGCAGTTC
>LPNX010652401.1:51172-72722 GCA_001517045.1 Pseudotsuga menziesii
TACCGAGCTGTAGAATGCGCCTCTCGGCGCAATAATTTGTTGACTAATATTTCTAACATAATTATTAAAATAAAGAAAAAATAATTGAAATCTATATAAGCTTACCGTGAACAATTTTTAAAAAGATATCATGATTATTTCTCTCTCATTGAATAAAAAAATATTGATCTAGTTGACACCAAATCACCTTAATGTCAATTCTACTTTGGTAAACTACATGGCAAGACGACAAATATATTTAATTAATTACAATGTATTAGATCATTTCATATTTAATTAATTACGTCGAAGGCATTTTCTCTATGGAGACGCAATCTCAAAGATTCCTCATCTCCTTGACCATTGCCATTTCAACACGTGTCACATTGTGATTGGCGAGTTAAATTTTCCATGGTTAAAATTTTCGGTTAGTATATCCCGTGATCCAGCAAATATGGAAGAAAGCGGCATGGAATTAAAACGCTCAGGATTTATTTTGTACCATGGCGTGTCCAATTGAACTATGTTATGGAAACACTCAGGCTTTAACATTGCAAAACGTTCTTGATCGGGAGTCTTGCGTCTGGTTCAATTTGATGAGGTGCTAGATCAAATTGGATGTGGTATTATCCACTGGCAGGCAAAGTGTTATCGGCAAATACGGAAGAAAGCGACATGGAATTAAAACGCTTAGGCTTTATTTTGTACCATGGCGTGTCCAATTGAACTATGTTATGAAAACACTTAGGCTTTATTTTGTACCATGGCGTGTCCAATTGAACTATGTTATGAAAACACTCAGGATTTAACATTGCAAAACATTCTTGATTGGGAGTCTTGCGTCTGGTTCAATTTGACAAGGTACTGGATCAAACTAGATGTGGTATTATCCACTGGCAGGAAAATTGTTATTGGAAAATATGGAAGAAAGCGGCATGGAATTAAAACGCTCAGGCTTTATTTTGTACCATGGCGTGTACAATTGAACTATGTTCTAAAATCACTCAGGCTTTAACATTGCAAAGCGTTCTCCATCCGGAGTCTTGCGTCTGGTTTAATTTGACGAGGTGCTGGATCAAATTGGATGTGGTATTATCCACTAGCAGGCAAAGTGTTATCTAGTCTATGATATATTCCACTTCATATTCAATCATGACGAGATTGGGAACATCATCAGTTTTGGTCTTGACGAGATTGGGAACACCATCACTTTTTCTCCGGGAAACGAAATGTTAGAAGCTTGAAACAATGACAACATGCTTCTCTTTCGTTTATCATATTCTTCTTCATTTTGATCACCAGTGGAATTGTAGAAAAAACCCTCCGTTTTCATCTTTGAAATTCTCCAAAGCACCTATTCTTGAAGGCCAGACAAGGAATTAAAAATCATTTTCTTTTACCAAAAGAAGTGGGTAAAGATAATTTGAAATGTTTTTTTATGGAACCTTTTTTAACTTATAAAACAACCTGCATATTTTATGGAATACATAATTTATATTGATGATGATGATAGTTAACGTCTTTTTAGACCAAACTTTGGTTTATTGGACCTAAAAAAATTAATTATTTATTTTGTTTTAAAATTGTCTTTCTATACTCAAACAGGTTGGAGAGAAGCTTTGTGAGCTCACTATAATTTTGACATGTTAAAAGGCTATGAAGTTTCGTAATGCAACTTAATCTGAGATCTAATGTAGATGCAAACTGGATACTGTAAGAGGAAGTGATTTTCTCACAGAAATGACAAATCCTTTTCCACAATTACAAAATAAATAATTCCCATTTTTCAATTAGTACGCTGTCAATACACCATCTGAAAAGTATTTGTGATTCAAATTGATGGTCTGACTGCCTCTGTAAAGACCCACTTGGAGATAAGCTGTATTTCGGTCTGATGTGTGTTTTGGAGAATGTTGAATTTTGATTTATTTATCATAGTAGGGTTTTTAAAGTAATTACATTTTTGTAAAGGTTATAAATAATAATGTTCCCCACCCTGAATCCAAATCCTGAATCCCGCAATGTGGGTTGTGGGAGTTTGAAATTTATTATTTGCAAGTTTTGCATCCCGCAACCTGCATCCCGAAATTTGCGGGTTGCGGGAGTTTGAAATTTATTATTTGCAAGTTTGCCATCCTGCAACCCACATCTTGAAATTTCAGGATGCGGGTTGCGGGATGGAAAAATTGCAAATAATAAATTTCGGGATGCGGGTTGCGGGATGGAAAACTTGCGAATAATAAATTTCAAGCTCCCGCAATGCGGTTCCACAACCCACATTTCGGGAGTGTGGATTGTTAATCTGAGATCTAATGTAGATGTAAACAGGACACTGTAAGAGGAAGTGATTTTCTCACAGAAATGACAAATCCTTTTCCATCATTACAAAACAAATAATTCCCATTTTTCAATTAGTACGCTGTTAATACGCCATCTGAAAAGTATTTGTGATTTGAATTTACCGTTTGACTGCCTCTGTAAAGATATTGAGTTCATCCAATGTTCTGTGAGTATCATAGAGGTCATAGATAATAGTCATCATAGTACAAACTTTTGTGAAAGCAATTCTGTTGGAAGAAAACTCCGGTTTGAATGTGCCTATAACGACCATAAAGTGCAGTTCCGCGTGACGCTTCCGATAGCAATTCAGGCACACTATTTCGTAGTCTCTCGACCACCTACATGTAATAATAATGTAGAGTTAGGCCATTTGTAACTCTTCATAACATAATATAACCTGGTAATTATATTAAGACCCACCTAGAGATAAGTTGTATTTCGGAATGATGTGTGTTTTGGAGAATGTTGAATTTTGATTTATTTATCATAGTAGGGTTTTTAAAGTAATTACATTTTTGTAAAGGGTATAAATAATAATCCACATCCTGAATCCAAATCCCGAATCCCACATCCCACAATGGGGGTTGCAGGAGCTTGAAATTTGTTATTTGCAAGTTTGCCATCCTGCAACCTGCATCCCAAAATTTCGGGATACGGGTTGCAGGATGGAAAACTTGCAAATAATAAATTTCAAGATCCCGCAATGCGGTCCCGCAACCCGCATTGCAGGAGTGTGGATTGCACCGTCTCGGGTTCAAAAAAAAATTTGTTCTTATATCTGCCTTCTTTGCTCTGTTTCGAGCTCCTCCTGGAGCTGAGAGCTTCTTGCCACAGTGTTAAAGCTCTTTTCAAAAGGCTCGTTACGGAGTTCATTCTCCCTAATTTGTTGATTTTGCAGGTTTTTGAGACGGTTGCTTCAAAGAGCTGAATTTGAAGTATTAGAAAATAAATTTAAAAATTCCTGGCCGGGATTGCTGCGGTAACAGGAAACTGCACTTTGCTACCTGGTTGAATTGTTGAGCTTTGTATAGCTTTTCAAAATCTGACTGCAATTTGTCAAATAAAGGAAAATGTGGAAAATCAAAGTTGAGCTAGATTTTGATAGCTTAAGAATACTGCAGAGAAGCCTCCGGTTATGGTGTCCAGTGGCGAATGTGGGGGCTTCACCAAACCGGAAACGATGGTAAGTCACTAACTCTTTCTTGGCGATTTTTCTCTTGAAATTGAATGCATGTGATAAAATTCCATTGAATTTCTTCAAAGAAAACATTTCAAATTTACATTTGTTAGAAAAAGGAAGAAGAAGAGAAGATCAGATATCAACCAACCCTCTATGCATATGAATGTCCCACATACTGGGTATGCAACCGGATTATGTGACAAGATGATCATTTGCTTGAAATCACACATGAGGTAACCACGGGCTCCTGAGATAAAATTGTGATTTTATCCAATAGCTTTTAATAAGTCTTGGTTTCCTATGAAAATTAGTAATAGAAAAGTTCCATAAAGAGCTCATGTGGAAGATTATGTAATCAAAACAGTTCACTATTTATGGTTGAAAGTTTTTCCTTTAAACTACAGAAGCATTACTATTCGCCCATCAAAATCAAATCAGGAAGTGGAGAGCTCATGTCTAAGGTTTTGAAATCAGAATAGTTCACTATTTGTTTAAAGTGTCTTCATTAAACTCCAGAAGCATTACGTTTGGCCTGTCAAAATTAAAATCAGAAATCCTAGAGCCCAGAGCCCAGTCAATATTGAAATCAAATAAGTTCACCAGTTTTTTTTCGAAATGTGTTTCCTTTGAAATTCAAAAGAGCTAAAATTCTTCCAATCAACACCTGCCCCAACTATTTTTTGTGGCAATCAATGTTGGTGGGTGACCTGATTGGAAACTGTCTTCACCGCTCAACCATGACTCAAATGGCAATAGTTCAACGGTTTTAATGTTTAAAAAAACAAAATGTTTTGAATTATGGTAAATAAAGAAAATGTTAGGTCACCGTCTTTACCGCTCAACCATGAAAAAATTGACAGTAGTTCATCAGTTTTAATGTCTAAATAAGCAAAAGGAATAGAATTATGTTGAAGAGAGAAAGATGAAGATAACCTGACAAACTAAAAAGTTTGGATAGTGGCTAAAAAAGGATAAGCTAAATAGATACTTTGCATTGATACCTACAAAAACAATAAATGATGACAACCTCTGTTCCCAACTATGCAAGTAGCCTCAAAGGTTACCCTCGTTTAAAATTGACAACCCTATTGAAGTGTTTTGTCCTTTTTCCATCAAAGGGCATGTGACATTTTTGTAGACCCCAACTTTGATTTGCAGCTTGAAAAACTGACTGTTAAAAATACAAGTATTTACAGTAGAAATATATTTATATGAATAAAAATTCTGTACAATATTGAAGTTCAAGTTTAAGCCACTATATGGATTTTTCTTAATGTGTGGAGGAGGCCATCAAATTCCAACACTGGTAATTGTGGCTTCCCCAAAAGATGCTAACTATGGCCAACTTAGTAAACCTAATTGATATGTAGGACATGGTGTCAATGACATTATTCTGTGGTAATGTCATAGTTGTGCGTTGATTACTGCTATTGTTGTTTCACCTTCCAATGACTATAAACAACCTTGTTAATGCTCTCATCATTTATGTTGATAACTTCCACAATATCATAATCAAATGCTCTGCCTGCTCCCTTGCCAATAAATTCTTTGTGATGCTTTCCAACTTGGCTGTCTCCTTTTGTCTTCTCAATGTTAAGTAGGCCATCAACGATCTCAACCTTACTTAGGATAGAAAGACTCCAAAATTTGCATAGCTAAGTGTCGATCTAGATAAGTTAGAGCAGATCAGATGACTTACAATGTGCTTCATCAACTATTTTATCTGCAGTATAATTCATAACCACCTAAAGAGCTCCAGAAAAGATCTGATGATTTCATACATAATTTCAAAATGCCGATGATAACAACTAAAACATTATGTTAGTATCCAATATTTACAGGACTATGTTTGCATGAAGGACATATTCTCTACTCTCCTCATCACAAAACAAGCAATGAGCACAACATTCTCTTTGTTGGAGTGAGTTGAAGGGGAATAATCCTTTGTTTCTAAAAAACCCTTCATATTTGTTGTCGCTGATAATCGAGAACAACATTAAAAGCTGAATGGACAAAATCATCACGAATCCCAAATCCCGAATAGAAGAAAGATTGGAAAAAGTTGTGCAAACATTTGATTTATTTATCATAGTAGGGTTTTTAAAGTAATTACATTTTTGTAAAGGTTATAAATTATAATGTTCCGAATCCCGAATCCCGAATCCTGCATCCCGCATTCTGAAATTTAGGGATGCGGGTTGCGGGATGGAAAAATGGCAAATAATAATAATAATAATAATAATGTTTGAGATGTGGAACATTATTATTTATAACCTTTACAAAAATGTAATGAATTTAAAAACCCTATTATGAAAAATAAATTAAATGTTTGCAGAACTTTTTTCAATCTTTCTTCTATTTTGTTGGCGTCTTTGGATATCTTCACATACTAGATTGGCATTGCCATACCCTCCGTTTTCGTTTGGATCATTGCTATCAATAATACCATTAAATTGCGGAATCGAGGAACTAATGAAGGAAAAGTGTGTACATTGTGGAAATAAAGTTGCGGAATAACAATTTATTAATTTGTTATTTTTTTAGCTTAAAAAAAATATAATGTATATTCGTTCTCCAAAAAGGTCACAATTTCTTGGTGCAGACAACCAGGATGATAAAGGAACATAATTTAATATTCGCCAACCATCAGTATCCCCTAAAAAATGAGCTTGTGGAACCTTACAGCCATTGCACTTTTGGCCTTTCTCTCAGTGCTCATTCATCCTCAATTTTCAACAGCTCCGGATGGTGGCGCTATACAGGGTGAGCTAGAAAGACCGGAAAAGACCTTACCAGCATAGCTACACACATGACAACTAGAAATCATAACAATAGTACAATTGAAAAGTGAGCGAGGATCTTCACTCTTTGCGGAAAATCCAGTCAAGTTATCTCCTCTGATATTCAATTATCATACTGGACATGGATAAGACCTTAGGTGGTCTCCCGTGTTGTTGCCCAGGTGGGTCAAGGCATTTGGACTTGACCTTCCTTGCCCTTACGCAAATGTTGTAGGTGGGATAAGAACAAATTCAGTTCGTCACGTTTCTTTGTTTCATGTAGAGGCAAGAATCAAGATTTACTGTTTCAAATATCTAAATTTCATGATGGATCCTCGGAGTTGGGACAACAGACGATGCTAGGAACATAATCTTGACCTATAGAATGTTGCGAATGGTGTTTGGGGACTCAATTACTGGTCAGGAAAAATATATCATACATGGGAATATCCTTTCTGTATCATTTTCATCAAGAAATTTCATCCACGGTGAGAGATTTGGTTCATTAGTCGATCTTGAACCACATATATTTCATTTGCTTCTCTAGTTATATTCACCGTGGATCAGCTTCTTATCTTTTTCTGCAGAATTTAATTCAACGGAATCAAAACAGACCCTCAATCTGGAACCTGCCTTCATCTAGACCGCCCAATCCTGGGTACATTCAATCCATCGCGTGAATCCATCGGATTCCCAGACCCTTACCTGTTGTCAGCTTTAAGTTATCCCATAGTGTGTAAAATAGACATTTGTCACTTTATCGATGCCTTCTTATGATGGTATAAAGATATCCTTGTTGCTTAATCATTATATATGCAATATCTTGGTTAATCATTAAATCATCATCAATATCATGCGCTCCAAAGACCAAATCTTTCAACTGCAGCATATTTCACATCTTAGATTCTCCTCCCCTTGCAGGATTTCATATCACCATTTAAGTGATCTTTCGTGGTCTCCAAGAGATAATGGAATTATATACAGATCACATTAATTCCAAGTTATAGATATATACTACATAATGAAAATCCCGAACTCATGATAGCATTTGTAATATTTAGTGAATAAATAGAGCCTCCTATTGAGGAATATATCATTTGGACCTCATTTATGGTTTTTTATATGCACAAAAACTGGGCTCTTGAGCGTCATTACTTCCCCTCTCATGGTTGCCGAAGAAAAAATTTCCAACATGGTGATACCAAAGGCCGGAATGGGAAGAGATGGGAAGATGACTTTTCAAAGAAGGGGCTAAAGAACAAATGAAGTGCAAAAACATATGCACTTT
Source organism: Pseudotsuga menziesii (assembly GCA_001517045.1). Classification (NCBI taxonomy): domain Eukaryota; kingdom Viridiplantae; phylum Streptophyta; class Pinopsida; order Pinales; family Pinaceae; genus Pseudotsuga; species Pseudotsuga menziesii. Next base: position 58,740 of record LPNX010652401.1, read on the forward strand.
AGCTAGGAAAATGTTTGGAAATTTAGCTAGCAAAACGTATGGAAATGGATGAGGATTGTAGCGCAAATAAATGTCCAACACATCACTTTGTACCATTACAATTTTGGTGTTTGCTACCTTTTTTGTATTATAAAAATATTGATTATTGATTCATTTTGTTCTTTTTAAGCCTCTTCAACATTGTCATTGTGTATAAAATAGTTTTGTCTAAAATCATTGAGCAAAATTCCAAAGAATGAGGGTAACAATCACTTATGTGATTAATATGACGACGTAATATATGTGAACTATCTTGCTTGATCATTAAATCATTGTCAGTATCATCCGCTTCAAAGACCAAATCTTTCAAATCCAATATATTTGACATCTCAGATTCTGCTCGCATTCCCAGCTTTCATATCACCGTTTATGTGATCTTTTGCGTGCTGTAGGATATAAGAGAATTATATACAAATCACGTTAATACCAAGTTATAGATATATACTACATCATGAAATTCTTGAACTCATGATTACATTTGTAAGATTCAGTGAATAAATAGACCCTCCTATTGAGGAAAATACCAATTGGACCTCATTTATGATTTTTTATTTGCACAAAAACTGCACTCGTCAGTGTCATTACTTCTTCTCTCATGGCTGCCAAAGAAAAAACTCACAGCATGATGATATCAAAGCCCGGAATGGGAAGAGACGGGAAGATAAGTTTGCACTGCTACTTGCAACGAAAGGCCTATAGTTTCTAGAAAGACATGGGATTCATGAAGATTACAAATTTCATTCTATTTCGCTCCAACTTAGATAAAGGGTATCATTATTTGTTTACCCTTCTTCTCAATTGTTTTCCATCATGATGAATAATGAAATTGCAACAAATTTATTCTTTAGGATTTCCTAATATGCTACTATGCGATATATTTTTAAACAGGATATCAAATGCTTTGCTCTTTCTCACAGATGGAGATTGCTCTACACCAAAATACCCCAACTAAGCATATTTCCATTCTAGGTCTTTTCAGCATCAAGTCTTTTACACTGCTAAAGCATTCTTTAGACTTGGAAGCTTTTCACCCTTACAACGATTGCAAATTTACCTACGGAAACCTATCGAAATGTTTCCATGTTTTAGTTGGTTCAACATTATCATTGTGTATAAATTGAGTGTCCGTTCATAAAAATAAGATGACCTTTCTCCTATTTAACAGATTTCTGGTTTCCTAGTTTTGAGATTCCAAAACATATTCGCATTTAACATTTAGCTATTTTCAACTTTCGCTAATATTGTTCTTTGCAAATCTATTTTTTTTCACTTTGCAAACAACGACACTTAACATATTTTAAATTGTTATCATCTTTTTCGTTGTTTTGATATGCATAAAAAAACTTTATTTAAGTACAAACAGTGAAAATAAAGCATGAAAATCGACATTTTGAATTTCGAAATTTCGGAAATAGAAACACCGACATGTTCCTATTTGAACACATAGCATTTCTGCTTATGTTGCAAAGTTTGATATTGGAATATAGCATATTCCTTATTGCAGAACATACGACATAGATTTCCTAGTACCGAATTGTTGGAAATTGAAAAAGGAACATTGAAATGTTTGTATTTGAACACATAGTATTTCTGTATATGTCGCAAAACTATAAAAAAAGAGTTGTGACTTATATTGCTTATGTACCTTCATAATGTTGCAATACGCATCCTGAATTTACTTAAAAATTTAAAAAATGCTCGTTTTTAAGAATTAAGTGTTCAACAAACATGTGTATAATCTCCACCTTTAAAATGTATTTTATGGCTCTTGGACTTTCATTTTCTATTTTGGACATTAGGGTATGGTAGGTTTGTGTTCATTTTTTTTTGTTGCACAAGCCAACATTCGTTTTTGAGTTTTGATGTGATAGTTGATTCACAAATTCTGAACTTCAACAATCAGTTATCCAATGCGACCATTTCAAATCTTTTCTCCATAAAAATCATATTAAAATACATTTCTTGAACTGTTAAAAAACTGTAACTTATCCAACATTTGAACAACTTAACCTATTCAGTATAGGAGTCTCTTAGTATATCCTACAGAAAGTGGAAAGGTAATTGATAATCAATTTATCAATTTACCTTTCCGCATTCCAAAAAGTAAATTGATAAATTAATTATCAATTTAGCTTTGTGGATTGCGGAAACTAAATGGTAAATGGTAAATTAATAATATAATATTAAATTAAATTGATAAATTGATAAATTGAACGATAGGTTTTATGTTTCAAACACCTCTAGAAGCCTGTTGCTTTCTACAAAAGGATAAATTGATGCCTCGAGTTTGTGTCTCGATGTATTACTTAATTGTCTAGGCACTATTTGTCTCAATTATAAAAGGAATTGAGATTCAACAAGAAATGAAGTGACACGCAACATAAAGATTAAAATACTAAATCAGAACAATAATTTAAACAACACAAAATTCAAAAATACAGTAGAGGCAAGAAATTAGACCCTTCCTCATGGAAGAAACAAGAAAATGGAAATAAATGACAACCTCTCTCACAGGTGAAAAAAGAGAATGGAAATAAATGACAACATCTCTCTAAACTCGGATTGTGGGATGCAGGAATGCAAAATAGTACAAATTTGATTCAATTAGCTCTGCAACCCGCAATTCCGCATTTTGCGAGATATGGGGTGCGGGAAGACACAAACCAGACGAAAATAATAGGAACTCCGCAACCCGCATTCCACACATTGCAGGATGTGGGATTCGGGTTGATTAAAATTAACACATATACAAACTCTCCTGCACCCCAGCATAGCTGCACACATGACAACTGGCAATCATAACAATAGTACAATTAACAAGTGAGCGAGGATCTTCACTCCTTACAGAAAGTCCAGTAAAGTCATCTCCTATGATATTCAATTATCATACTGGCCCTGGATAAGACCTTAGGTGTTCTCCCGTGTTGTTGCCAAGGTGGGTCAAGGCATTTGGACTTGACCTTCCTTTCCCTTTCGCAAATGCTGTAGGTGGGATAAGAACGAATTCGACTGGTCTCATTTCTTTGTTTCATGTAGAGGTAAGATTTACTGTTTCAAATATCTAAATTTCATGATGGATCCTTGGAGTTGGGACAACAGACGATCCTAGGAACATAATCTTGACCTATAGAATGTTGTGAATGGTGTCTAGGGACTCAATTACTGGTTAGAAAAAACATATCATACGTGGGAATGTCCTTTATGTACCATGTTCATTGGGACATTTCATCCATGGTGAGAAATTTCATTCTTCAGCCGATATTGAACCACATATATTTCATTTGCTTCTCCAGTTATATTCACCGTGCTCCAGTTATATTCACCGTGGATCAGCTTCTTATCTTTATCTGCAGAATTTAATTCAACGGAATCAACACAGACCCTCGATCTAGAACCTGCCTTCATCTGGACCGCCCGATCTTGGGTACATTCAATCCATCGCGCAAATCCATTGGATTCATAGACCCTCATTGTCAGCTTTAAGTTATCCCATAGTGTGTAAACTTGACATTTGTCACTTTATCGATGCCCTTTTATGATGGTATAAATATATCCTTGTTTCTTAATCATTATGTATGAAATATCTTGGTTAATCATTAAATCATCGTCAATATCACACGCTCCAAAGACCAATCTTTCAACTGCAACATATTTCACATCTTAGATTCTCCTCCCCTTGTGGGCTTTCATATCACCGTTTAAGTGACCTTTTGTGGTCTCCAAGAGATAATGGAATTATATACAGATCACATTAATCCCAAGTTATAGATATATACAACATCATGAAAATCCCGAACTCATGATAGCATTTGTAATATTTAGTGAATAAATAGAGCCTCATACTGAGGCAAATATCATTTGGACCTCATTTATGGTTTTTTATATGAACAAAAACTGGGCTCTTGAGCATCATTACTTCCCCTCTCATGGCTGCCGAAGAAAAAATTGCCAACATGGTGATACCAAAGGCCGGAATGGGAAATGGGTAGAATTGGAAAGAATTGGAGACAGTCTCATCCGTGTTCGATGGATTTCATTGGCAGTTCCATTCCATATTATTGTTTTTATGTTCATTTGACATTCCTTTCCCATCACTCAGTGAAGTATTTCCTGCACTGAGTCAACACCCTGTCCCTCTTCAACAACCCAAGCATTCCCTCTCAGTGGCATAGCAGGATTGATTTCTTCAATTCCAGCTTTTAATTTGTCCACACCAGATGGGTATTGCTTGTTGTTTACCATTGAGCCATATTTGTATGTGGAATTTCTCTCTTCTTTACTATTTTCTTCTTTCATTGGAATTTCCCTTTTCTCCTTAGATACCTCTCACACACTATGCATCTCTATTATAATTCTTCTCTGCTCGCATCTCCCATCTAGATAACTGGAATGCAACTTCCTCTTCTACTCCCTTTCTACCCCTGGTGTTGAAACATGACCACTTCAGCCCTGTTTTCCCCCCTGTGTTGCACTATCATCTTTTCCTTGTTCCACAGTAGCTGGTATCTTCGATTGAAGCCAGGAAATTACAGCAGAGGATGAGTTGGCTTGTGGGTGAATCAACATTTTAGTTTCACTCAAATGAAATCCACTTGTAACATGGTCAATTTGACCCTTGAGGTCTATAAATAGAATTTAATAGGTAGTAGGGACAGTTATTATTAAAGGAGTTGTTTGCTCTGTAATGAAAGCATGATATAATATAAAAAAAGCTCTTGGGCCCCTTTTAAAACTTTCTTGAGTATCGATATGGTTATATTTTTGCATTATCTCTATTCAGAATGTATTATATATGTTATGTTATCATTTATTAATTCCTGCAATGAACGCTGATGATTTATATTATAATAAAAAGGAAACAGACGATACAAACTCGCAGAGCCATGAGATTCGTTTCCAAACTATGATGCTCGTCAATAAGAAACCAATATTTACAGTTGTTCTGTTCTCATTTCAAATGTTGGATGCATTCTTATGTCTGAAATTAAAAATATACTAGTATAATTAGGTTTTTGTATGCAAACTTCCAAATTTCATACCTACAGTGTACTTTGATTGGAATTGGTGTGCATTTTTAATTCTGGCCATCAAAAATTGGAAAATACTATCAATTGTTATTTTGGATGACTTGGACTTTACTGTAGATCTTACAATTTACAGAAATGAGTACACGAGTTTGTAGAAAAGGTTGGTATGTCTATGTTATAGTGAAATTTATTCAATATAGCATGAAATGATGATCTATCAATTCATTTGTAGAATATATTTCAAGAATATTTCATATGTGAATTCATTTGTAGAATATATTTCAAGAATATTTCATATGTGAATTCATTTGTAGAATATATTTAATCATTTGTAGTTTCATACACATTTCTTAGTATGGGTTGCACATTAAACTCTCTTAGATATAGGGAAAATGCACATATGGATTACACATTACACTTTTTATTACACATTAGAAACACATTAACTATATCAAAATATATGCATGCCAAGAAATACCGACAATTTATATTACAACAATATTAGTATGTACATAGACATCAAATGTACACCATATTATTTTAGAAATCTAGGCTGCTTGGGAGGTTTTTGCAATTCCTCCTTTTTAGAATAAGAAAATTCACTATAGCTTCTCTTGCCTTTTCCAGAACCGTCCAGTTCTACAGAAGCTTCAATGGCCATATGTTTTAATTGTTTTTCTTGGTCTTTCACTTTGTTTGCAAGATTTATCACTTTTGTATGCAATCTATATTTTTCTTCTAGGCATTTCTTCAACATCTCTACATTATTATTTTTCTGATTTGAGTGCTCATCTTTCTTTGATATTTCATTTTCAAACCCCGCATCCTGCAAATGCAGGGTGCGGGAGAGTTTGTATATGTGTTAATTTTAATCAACCCGAATCCTGCATCCCGCAATGTGCGAAATGTAGGTTGCGGAGTTCCTTTTATTTTCATTTGGTTTGTGTCTGCCCGCACCCCATATCCTGCAAAATGTGGAATTGTAGGTTGTGGAGCTAATTGAATCGAGTTTGTACTATTTTGCATTCCTTCATTCCGCAACCCGCAAGTTGCGGAATGTGGGTTGCAGAACAATTAATAAACTTGCAAATTTTTTTTTGATCTTGCATCCCACAAAGCTGATCCTAATGTATTTTGTCTTCGCGGTAAATTGCAAGATGCCACAACCTGCAACTCAAGAAATGCGGGATGCGGGTTTCGAGAAATATTACAGGAATGAGACACAATAATTACAAAAGGATTTGCCAATAAGAAGACATTGCGGTACTGAAAATGTCTTTGTCTATGGACAACTCTAAGAAGAGTTCTCAACTGTATTTTGAGACATTTGCATAACATAAACAACATTTATACACTTATTTAAACTGGGTTAATAAGAATGCATTGAACTCTTCTTTTTTCCAAAATAAATTTGTAATTTTCATTCCAGCTTGAATCATAATTACATGCTTTAGGTGTCATGGAGAGAAATGTAGGGAAACCACAATAAATTAATACCAAGAAAAATAATGTAAGCTAACATAAGAATGAACAACTTGAAAGTGGCATAATTTCACCACATCAGTATTGCTGGCATCCTTTCCACCTTGCTTGACTAGACCTGCACTCCTTCCATAGAAATACTTTGGAACTTGACCAACCTAGTAGAATGATTGCTTCAGTTCACCAACCCAACTATGAATGAATGGGAATGCTTTCTATGGTCATCAAATGAGATATATTCGGGTACCATGGGGACTAGTGAGAGCACCTTGACATATGCCGCCTCCTGTTCTGGTTGTTTTTTTATTTTACTAGCTTTAATTGCGTTTATGCCAACTACTTGTAGATTTGTATCGTTCATTAGCTTTGCTAACCCTTGTCCATTAATCAATTTGGCATAAGAAACTGCAAACTGCAAAATAAAATACATTAATAACTAATAATCAGACAAAGCAGCAATAACAAGAAAACAAAGCAGGGGGCAGACTAAAGGAATCCATGCGTTTCATGGGATATTCTTCACTGCAACTGTTCGATTTATCCATAAGACGATCCATTGTAGGAGTAGAAACAAAGAAAATTCTTACTCATAGTCTCTCAAAACTTCAAAACATCACAGTCACCACAAGAGGAAATTTCAATCCATCACCACCTTTGTCACGGCCACCGCCAAGACATTTCATCCTTTTGTCTTTCCTTGCCATACCACCTACCTCCACTGGCAGTGTTTCAACCATTTTCCTTGCCACACCACCTCTACGTTGAACATAAACAAAGACAAAGATTGATATATATACATCTATGCACAAACAATATGATTGAAGCTGAGATTGTTGAAGCTTGGTAGAAAATATCAACACATTACTCTGCAAAAATCACAGTGCAAAAGCAAAAATCACAACACATTACTACATTGCGGGATGCAGGATCCGGGTTGATTAAAATTAACACATATAAAAACTCTTTCGCATCCCACAAATGAAAAGGTTTTCCGCACATTTGCGGGTTGCGGGATGTTAAAAAAATCCAAACAAAACTTCATCATTCTGCATTCAAAACAAATAAATAAAACATAAATTTTTGGAAATTGGATAAGTTAAAGTATCCCAATAATAAAATAAAATCGTAATAAAACCCTTTAAGTTTTACTAAGAGTCTTGCCAAGTAATTTTCGTATGTAAAATTTGGGCTTCTGTGTCATAATGACATGGGATCTATTGTACTTACACATTGATACTTCTAAAAGAGACACATTGTGCAGCTGGAAGTATTCTTGTTCGGAAATATTCAAAGTGCATCACATCAATTATTTCTTGCACACTTTATAATCCAAAATTGAAACCCCCAAAAAAATCAATTATAAATGTCTTAACCTAAAATTTCAAAACTCACTATTAATATTGACAAAGGTTGGCTTGCGAAAAGACAAAATATTTTTACCCTCCCGGCTTTTTTTTGCACCTCTTAGTGCAAATGCTAGTTACAATGTATTAGATCATTTCATATTACATTGCATGGATGGAATCATATTAATTAGAACTTAGGAATGCTATGATCAAGACATTAAGTTAATTACAATGTACAAATGTCATATTGCACGGATGCAATCATATTAATTGGAACTTAGGAATGCTATAATCAATATACTAGTTATAATCAATATATTAGTTATCACCTAGTGATGCTTTTTTTTAATAGAAACTTTAAAAGGTTTTATATAAAACAGGTTGTGCACAACCATTCATTACAGGGAAAAAGTGGGAACGGAGAATTCTTGCAGTTCAAAAATGGAGAAAACAAAACTGGTCTATGAAAATGACCAAAGGACTCCACACAAAATTTTTACATAACATATAATGCCTGGGGTAGTGTATACCCTAATAAACTGTTGACAAAGTAACAGACAAAAAAACATAAAACTTAATAAACCATTAAGGATTGCCTGGGGGCTTCATGGGATGAACAACCGATTCCTCCTCCATGGAGTGCGCTACTGCTGTTGGAGTTTCAAAAGCCTTGCTGCCTTGATTCATGCTTACCAAGCGCTGGAGGTCTTCTTGGATTCTGTCCACCTTGCCCATCATTTCCCTGAGGTTTCTTTCGGTGTCATCAGTCATGGAGTCATGGTTACTTATCTGCTAAGAAATGTAGCTGACCACTTCCCCCATACTTTTAACCTCCTGAGCAATTTCCTTATTGTCCATTATGCCAATGGCCATCATTTCATACAAACGCCTAAGGTTTTTCTTCAAGTTTGCTAACCCAACATTCTTGTTTGCCTGCACCATTCTGCCTTGTCCAGGAGAAATTTCAATTCTGGAGAAAGTGTTGTGAAGAGCACGAACTGCACCAGCAAACACTTGAGCCTGCTCGTCGATAGAGAGACCACCGAGAACCAATTTAAGGGTGTTGAGTTCCTATAGGAGGGAGTCGCAGTCTTTCTTGCTTCGACAAGAGAGAGTGCTGACTGCACCTTCTTTCCACCCTGAGCAGTTGCAGCCCAATATCGAATTGCTACCTGCTATAAAGGACTGATTTTCAATGGAAAGGTTGAGCCCTGAGCCAATATTCGAGAACCATAGAGAAACACCAAAATGGGTAGTGCATAAACAGGTGGAGAAAGCAGCGAGAGCCAGTATTTCCTTCACGAAAACCCTAGTGAGAGGAAGAGTTTCCCATGGGATTTCCTGCAACAAACCTTCGTCGACCCCTGCAATGACATCCAACAAAATTCTTTCCGGAGAGGTCACATAACGAACAGAGCCATTACCAAGAGTAAAATGAGGGTGAGGAAGGCTTTAGGGAGAAGACATAGAGGAGGGAGCAAAAAGACCTGGAGCGTGTGAGGAGCAGGAGCAATAAACCCAAGGAAGGTGAGCATTAAAACTTGCAGGGATCGAGGGATGGTAGGTGCAGTGATGGAGCCATGCGGCAGGAAGATGGAGAGAGTCAGGACAAAGCATTAATGCTGGATATCCTTCGCGAATGTTAAGGAGGTTGATGCCAGCGAAGAGTGGAGGGAATGCGGCGGTGAAGAGAGGAGGGATGGAGTGATAAGGTTGGGAACGTATGTGTAAGTCCTTGGGGTCTTTACAAAAAACATTAGACCCTTCATGAATATCCTTGGAGGAGAAAACTATAAAATGGGGGAGTGAACTTGCGTCACGAGGATCCATTAAGGAATGGGTTTGATGTGAGGGACTTGGCCATTTAGGCAATAGTGACCTTAGGGTAAGGAGGCCCCCATGTTCACCAAGGCATCAATGGTAGTGTTGTTTGTGCGAAGAATGTGGAATAATTCATATTGCTTGAATAAGGGAGGAGTGATTTTGTCATGTAGATGACAACATTTTATAGAGCCGGTGGTGTATCCATTAATCATTTTATATATGACGTGTCGAGAATCTCCAAAAATTGTGATCCTAGAGAGGTCTCTGTTGGCTATAATTTTCAATCCTTGAAGGAGAGCCAACCACTCGGCCTCGTTATTGGTCCTAAAGCCAAGACCCCAAGCGAAGGTTTGTTCAACATGTCCTCTAGGATCTAGAAGGATCCCCACACCTGCCACCCCTTATCACCTAGTGATTTTACAATTGATCATAATATATATATATATTGTTTTCAATTTTCATTAAGGACCAAAACTTTTGTGGGATGGAAAGCGTTTTCACATTTAAAATTTTAAAAAGAAATTTTATAAAAATAATAAAGCTTATGATAAGTTTTTTATACCTGCCTCCGGCTGGTATATTGTAATCGTTTGATTTCAAACCGCGTTGACTTTGGGTATTAGTTGGTGCATATTGGTGCATATTTAAAGGATTAAAATCTCTATTCCAAAGTTTAACTTTGTAACATGAAAAATAACAATTTTTAAATTTATTAAAATCGTATTTATTTGTGTTGCTATTGGGTAAGCAGAGATGATGTCATCCTCGAAGTTTGCTATGTGGATTTGGGTCGACACGTAGTAACAATGACATCATATGTAACTTTTCACCTACCCGCCTTCTTTTTGTCTCCGGGGGATCAACGGAATTTCGAAATATGCGTATAGATCTGCAGCCATGATTCAGCAAGCTTCTCAGACTTAGACTCAGAGCGCTACAATGGACGCCGATGATCTGATGAGTTACTTGAGGAATCAGCTTGGGGATGCAGCCGTCTGGAATATGCCAGATACTATGAATTCTGCCATTGCTTAGGCTAATTGGGCCTTAAATTCTGAGAATCTGGGTTCATCAGATTCTAATGCATTAGAGACCCAGATTATAATGGAACAATTGCAAGTTCCAGCTGCCCAGATTATGCAAAATTTGCAAAGCCAAACGCAAAATAATGCAGAATTATCTGCACTGCTCAATGGCACTTCGATGACACAGCATTCATCGCCCAGTTCTTCTCTTTCTTCACTTGATGGATTTCATACCTTGAAATCCGAACAGATCAACAACATTAGCAATAGAAATAATGTGCCTAGCAACCATGACTCTACCAAAATCTCTAATCAGGCTCTTTTGCAAGACCAAGGCTATCAAAATCTAATGAATGCTTCAGCTGCCTTAGTTCAGCAGCAATCAAGAAGCCAGGACAACAATTCCCCAAGTACTGATCAGCTTGTAACAAGTCCAATACTGTGGTCTGATCAGGATGAATTCTTTGGCATTTCCAAGAAAAGTAATTCAGAATCTGTACCTGCACTTGTGTCAACTACTTCCTCTCCAAATATATTCAATGACTCCTCCGACATGTTTCATGATGCCTCGCCTGTTCAAAACTCTCAGAACTACATGACAAGCGAAAGTATGAGCACTCATGGATATGGGATTCCATAAGATCTTTTCTTGGACTTTAGTCTTGAGACTACTAAGCAGCAGAATGTGGAGACAATGGCGGCCCCTGCAACATACACAACACACATGATATCAGGGTCATCTTCCTGGTCAGAGATTCAGAATTCTCACGAGGATGGCGGAGATTACTGGAGTAATATGCTTAAATATGTTGGTGAAAGCAGTATCAATAATTTAGCTCTTTGAAGAATCATGGCTTAGCTATGTATTCAAGAACAGATTGATTGAAATGGGAGATCTCCTGTCATTATGGGGATCAGTTGATTATCTAATCGTTTTGTTTTGTGTACATGATTAGCAGCATGTTCATTACCATTATGCATAGAGAGAGGCGTATTCAGCTCAGTTGTTACAAAGAGCAGGAACCGGGCTATGACTAGAAAAGGGCAGAGCGCATGATTGATTTGTACTTTTTTTTAGGATGCAATTTGAAACATTGTGTGTATATAGAAACCGTTTTGTTTCCCCGATAAGCAGTGTATAGATGGAAAGCTGTGTTCATCGGTCTGCATGGTTGTTTTGTATACTAGTCTCTTTGTGTAGATTATAAATTTGATGGGGAAACATATTCGTTCTCGATTCTTTCTTTTGCAATTAATTCTTCCATACTACATGGTTTTTGCACAATAATTCCATATTTTCAAGCATTCATAGAGTGAGATTTATAATGTTGTATTGATTTTCATTATAACAATGGATATCTCATTGAGTAAAATATGATCATACCGGTCACTCTTTATATGATCAGCAGAATATAGCACTTAATACAAAAAATTAACATGGTTCAAAGAATCCATCTACAATAGCTTTTCAAACTCGTGATGGTTTACATTTACGCGCAGACAATATACAACACAGAATTTATACTCACTCTTTCGGTGCCCTCAAATTCATATTGTTTGCCAAAACTTACAACTTGATCGGTCATTAATGTTTATTAATTTACTTTCAGTTTTATGTATCCATTGTTTTCAGTCATTTTCAATATATGAGATCTGGACTCTCTATGGACTGATAGCGTCTCAATTCGGGGACAATTCAGATGAAATGATGATGGCTGATGGTACAAAACAACAAGTGAACAAATTCTTGAGAAGCCACTTTGGTTATCGGCATGATTTTATGGGACCAGTTGCAGTTGCTACTGCGTCATTCTCAATTTTATTTGCACTAGTTTTTTCCCTCAGCATTAAAACTATCAATTTCCAAACGAGATAGAGAAACATTATAATTTGTTTTCTGCCATGCGAACTACTATTTGCAGTAATTGTTTTGCCCTCCGCATTAAAACTTTCAATTTCCAATCGAGCCGGCAAAATATTAGATAAAGTAAACAAGTGTTTAATGTATATATCATGTTTCAATATCCATTTTCTTGCGGATTGTTTGGGCAAAGTATGAGGTTTTATGTGTTAACCCTTTAACGTCATGAATACCGAGTTTAGTAATGATGGACACGCAACACCTTTTAAAGTCTCTGCTTTTACTATTAGAGATGCAAAGTAAAGTGTTTTGTGATTAATCAACGCTTTGGTAATTTGGAAATGCATTTGTACGCGTGCCCATCACCAAAAGGAATACAGCTAGAAGGGTACAACAAAATTCGATTTTTACGAGCATTTCTAAGAAAATGATTTTCATAAGCCACCACTACTACCTAATTTTGAGAGATTTGTGAATCTCTGTGCATCAGCCTGACCATTCCCTATAATTTGTACCCCAATATGAAAATAGCCTTGGAGTAAAATAATTATAATCTTAATGCAGGTTTTGTAGCTTAAATTCTATTCTGTGTAACATGTACAGAGAATTAGCTTACTCTTGATGCAACTATGTCAGAGAAACATTCGTCGTAGCAGTATAGGAGCTTATAAAAATGAAAGCATAAAAATACAATACAGGAACGAAGGAATTTTAATGTAGATAACATGAAAAATAAAATCCATTACAAATATAAAACCATCATTTTGAATTTCGTATTCTCAAAAGAGAATAGTACATATGATTTTTTTTAAAAGCTCCATCGAAAAGAAAATTGATTTTTATGAAAAAAATAATGCTTACCATGAACTGTGATAGCTATGGGTTTCCCCATTTTTTCCTCCATTTTTTCCAGCTGTTGCTGATTTTGTTTGCAGCGGTTGCACATTCTTTGTATACAGAAGCCCATTGTTTTTCGAAACTATGCTTAACTATGGCTACCATGACCTCGCAAGTCTTCGGGTTTTTTTATTGCCACTGTGCTCATTATCCCATTCCTGCGGTGATAATTTGAAAAGAATCCTGGGTTCAAAGTTCATTGTATATATACACAATATATTCCCCTATCATTACGCACTCTTGATTATCAAATTCGTATGTGTTCCATACAAGATTTCTATGGATTGGCATCAAACCACATACTATTTATCTTCAAATATTCTCCACATTTTTGCATATTAAAAGCCTCTTACATTTTCATTTCGATTAGTTTGGTATTCAAAAGCAGCGCAATTCAAGTGAAGTCCTCAGAATAATGGCAATGGATAGCGGCAGTCGAAAACATCTGAAAAACGGTTGCAATAATGTCCACGGAGTTCTTC
>LPNX010652401.1:73675-99572 GCA_001517045.1 Pseudotsuga menziesii
GGTAGGTACTAAGCAACTTTGTTGCTTATTCCACTTGTTTTATTAAGTTATTGGATTAATATTGGTGAGGAAGATTAACTAGTGTGATTTGAAAGTTATGATAAGAAAGCTAATGCACATGTTAATTTCCAAAGTTATCATTTAAAGATTATTTAATAATTTTTATATTAAGATTATTAAAATAATAGGTTGATTTCTTTAATGGTTTAATAATCTTTATATTAAAATTGTTAAAATAATAGGTTAATTTCTTTAATTGTTTTGTTGATTTAAAAAATATTTGGACATAGTCTTTAGATACAACTTTTGGAAGAGACTCAAAAATCCTTTCTAACGAATTTGTTTCTTTGTAAGAAGATACTCTAACTAGATAGGAATTCATAAGAAATGTCCTCTATGTTAAGTCATTTTATTTATTTATTGTTTGTAGGTTTCGTTTTCTCAAAGCAATGCATATCTTGTCAAGGTCAGTGATTTTATGTGTTTTATCTTTAAGATCCTAGTTAATATTATATCTTATTGAAGAAAGATTGAAATGTCATAGGATTCTAGATTGAAGACGTTTTGAAAGTTAATTAAGGTTCAAAAAGCTAAGCAATGTGTATTTTGATTTTTTATTGAAATATAAAATACAAATATTTTTTTCTTAGAAAAAAACTTTTGGAATCCATTTGGGTTGAGGTTTGTAATTCTAAGTCTTATGATGAGAGGGATGGCTAAATTTAGAAATAATGAGGCTTGGTCAAAGAAATCAATTATAATATAAGGGTTAAATAAGGTTGTCCTCTATCACTTGCTGTTTTTGGTATTTATATGAACAAGTTAAAGGATTGCTTAGAGAAAGCAAGTTATGTAGGTGCAATGTTAGTAGGATTAGTCATCATACTTCTTATATATGAAATGAGCTTGTCTTTTTAACCAGATGCCCCTCTTACTTTAACAATCAACTTAAAATTATCAATATTTTTGTACTAACTTTGGGATGTTTGTAAATACAATTAAAACAAAGGTAATAGGATCATTAAAACAAAAAAAACTACATTACACTAAACTTTCTTATGATAATGGAAACTTGGAAAGAAACCATTTTTATAGGAATCTCAAACTTGACTTCATCACAAATAAATTGGGACTATAGTGTAGAGAAAAGAATTAAGGAATGTTGGAAACCATATTTTGGTCTGGAGAACAATTATAAAGCTGTGGAATTTTTCTTTTGGGGAAAAAATACGGTCTTCTTCAATATCGTGGTTACTCTGGTGATTTTATATGGTTGTTAGATTGCAGTTGTAGTATCTTCAAGGTATCTCTGAGGGAAATTGAGCAAATATATAATTGATCTATAATAAATAACCTTAAAATTAAATACTATACACCTTATCCTATCCCTTTTAGGCAGCCTCTCATTGAGAATAAGGTAATGACAGGAACTTAATATACAATCACAAGCTAATTAGCATGAAGAATGAGAGGCTACTTATCATTTCTTCAAACATTAGTAAAAGTAGTTTAAGGCTCAAAAGGTGTTGGACTAAAGATGTAGTCTCTTGGTTAAACCATTGGAGCATAGTGAAGGAAGACACCATCCATGATCCCAATACTATTAAAATCACCATCACAATTAAGTTTAAAAAACTGTGGAGTGATAGAGAGATTGATAACAAGTGAAAGTTCAATTACTACAAAAAATCATTAACCCCAAATTAAAGGGGAATTATCTCTTCATTATTTTCAATGCAAGAAAGAAAATCGTTTTTGCAAAATTTAAGAACAAATTCCCATTAGCTTCATTGAGAAATAGGATAGTGGACAACATGTAAAACACCTTAGCATTAAAGAATCTATAAATTTCATGAGACGAATAATGTAGAACATGAAAAACACTTTACATTGGAACACTTCCTCTACAAAGACATTAAATCTAACTTTAATATTTCTTAATAAAATCAAACTTGTTAATTTGTTAATTTAAAAAAATCAAATCAATATTTTATTTTCAAATTATTCAATCGTAAAAATAATATGATAAAACAAAGTTGATTGTGACGGGGTATAAATCTAAGGTCTGGAAAAAGGTTGTAGTGTCTCATGGCTGCTAGCGGGTTCATAGGAGGGCTCATGTGGCATCTTGGGAGGAAGTTCTTGATTACGAAGATAAATACATGTGGTCATATCCAAGTATTTTTAGTCGAATGTAGAGTTTAAAGATATTTCAGAGAACTTGAAGGCCTTCAAGGACTCAATGCTACAAAGTAAAGGTGGCAATGATGATATGCCAATGAACATTGACGTGATTACTGTACCTGGGATCAATATGTCCCATGATCAATCATTTAAGATAGTGGAAAGAACATAAGTGATTTTTAAAAGAAAAGTTAAATCTAATTTTCCAGATTCCTTGGATAAGATAAGTGAGGGATTCAATTTCCAAGAGTGGTCTTATCTCATGAGCCCTAGTACCTGAGGATGAATCTTGGTTTAGGGTCAGATGTAGATGCCCAAAACCATGGTTTGCTGGCTGATTTGGGTCTAGTTTAGGATCTCTTAACTCATTTTTAGTCATTCTGGTGGAGGA
The DNA here is from genome assembly GCA_001517045.1 of Pseudotsuga menziesii. Lineage (NCBI taxonomy): Eukaryota > Viridiplantae > Streptophyta > Pinopsida > Pinales > Pinaceae > Pseudotsuga > Pseudotsuga menziesii. The sequence continues at coordinate 76,251 of LPNX010652401.1, forward strand.
GAAGGAGGATATTGTTAGGGTTGAAGAGAAAAACCCTAGTTGGGAGGATGCTTTTGGGGTCTCGTGCATGATCCCTAAAACCTAGTCGAGTAATTATGGTGGAGGAGAAGGAGTAGGACATTAGGATTATAAAGAAAAGGGATAATAGAGAGACGATAAAGATAGTAGGGGCGAGGGATCGACACAAAATGAAACACAAGGTGTTTAAGGTGCTTGATGTAAAGGTTTCAATGGTGCTCAAGCATGACATTGGGATGGAAAAGGTAACGAAGCTTATTGAAATTTTTTTTGTTGGGAAATTCTAGTACAAGGTATGTCAGTGAGGGGAAATGATGGAGTGGGTTGATGAACATTGGAAACCCTTCCTATGGTGTACTCTAGTGGTTCATCTGTTGGTTAAGGGTTGGGTTTGCATCATGATAGAGAGGGATAAAGAAAGAGTTTGGAAGCTTACTAGATATGGGGAAGTTCAAGTTTAGTTTTTAATCCATGGAACAATGGCTTTGAATCTAGAATAGAGGCTCTTTCTTTTCAACACCATTGGGTTTTAATGCAAGGTTTCCCTTTACACCTATGGTCGAAGGAGGTTTTTAAAGACCTTCCAAACACATTGGGTAAGTTCTTGTATTTTGATGACTCTTCTATGGTTTGGGAATATAAATAGGATAGTGAAGGTCCTTGTTGCAATAGACATATGCAAAAGGATAGTCTCATAGATTGAAATTTATTAGAGGAACCATTCATTCATACATTCTATTGAATACTCGAGAATGTTGTTCAAGTGTTCACTTCGCCACTCAACATGTCGCTTGAAACACTATTTCCAGATGTCCAATCTGAATAAAATGACAAGGAGTTGGAAATCAAACCTTGGGGATGATATTTTTGTGAACCCTGGGTCATTTAAGGAAGCCAACACACACTCACTAGTCTCTAGTGAGGGTTTTCATGAGAATGATCTGAAATATTCAGAGTTCCCTACTGCTTCGAAGGGGAAAACAAAGTTGATGTTGGGTTCTGTTGGTCTAGATGAGGGGGGTGATAGTCAAAATACTAAAATGGTTAGGGATGAAACTGGTACTGAAGGAATACATCGAGAGAAATATCAATTTTTGGGTAGTGCCAATCTAAAGCATGGGGAATTTTTTATGAGAAAAAACTAGAGTGGATCTCTTAGACCTGGTTCAATGACATGGGATTTTTCTCTATTACTTGTTTTGAATGGTACATTCTATCTGGAGGAGGTTGATGTTCTGGAAAATGACTTGGTATATAATGAAATTTCTCTTAATGAAGGCTTGATATTGTAAGGCTTGGTGATGGTGATGAGTAAGCATTCAATTGTCCCTTCTCTCTCTTTTAAAGGTGCAGGGATATTAGAAGATATCTCTTCCAATTTAGATTTACATGATTATGCATTAGTTTTAATTTTCCCTCTCCTTCTACCCTATCACCGGGGTTTTTGGATGGAGAGGATATTAAGTCCTACAAATAACCCTTAGTTAAGACCCCAATTAAGGTTTTCAATGTTCCTCCCATTAGGAACATGGGTTGTAAGAACAAAGGTTTAAAGGTTTCCTCTAAGGATTTTGATAGGGGGACGACATTTAAATGTCTAAATAAGAAAAAGGGGAGGGATAGTGCAGTGGAGGGTGGATTAGTTCCCCTACTAAAGAAGAAACCATACAAAATCCTCGTCTTGGAAATTAAGAGTTTTATGACAGTTGATTGTCGTCTAGGAAGTCTGTCTGGTGGTTTTCGAGCCCTCAGAGAAGGGAATCCTACAACAAGTGGTTAGTTATGATTATTCAATTTCTGATCTTGAGCTCAAGGGGGTGGGAGGCACCCCTAAAATGCGTGGCCTTATACGTTTATTTGGTACTATAAGACCTAATGTCATTATTTTGTAAGAGACTATGATCTCGGGGGCTAAGTTTCAGGAAGCCTCAAAGCCTCTTCGACCAGGATAGAGTACTAGTATTGTCAATGCCTACAGTTTTTCTGGTGAAATTTTATCAACTTGGAATCCCTGGATAACTTAATTTCACACGTATTGATCTAGTGAAGGGTTGGTTTTGGAAGGTATGACTAAGGATTTTAGTTGTCCAATCAAAATTCTTAGCAGATATGGTCCCTATCTAGGGAAGAAGGAAATTTGGTTTGCTTTTAGCTATGATGGCCTATTTTTTAATATGGAGCTTATATTAGGGGGATTTAAATTTGACTATGGGTGTTAGGGATTTGTTTTGGGGAGGGAATCAAGATTGGAACATCGTGTTGGGTTGTTTACTCATATTTTTTACGAAGCCATCACTACAAGGAAAAGGCCCTGTAACTAAGGTTGTAGTGGAATCCCTACAAAAACATGGCCTTTCGGTGTTTATAGCAGAGGTTTCTAGTGGAGGAAGGTGGGTAGAGCTTTTAGCAGATGTTTTTTATCGTTGCTCCCAAAACCATTATGGCGCACCAATGCATATTTATTTTAGCCACACCGGTGTGTCTTTGGTTTAGGCAAACCAATGCTCTATGAGCCATTTACACTAGTGTGATTTCAGCAAAAAAAAAAGTCGATGCTCCACTTTTGATAAGGTGCACCAGTGCCAATGCTCCTCATTCGTGAAGACACACTGGTGGTGATGCTCCTCTTTGGTGAGGGTGAATCGATACTCTTTTTAAGGAGTGGGAACATCGATCCTACATAGCCTGTATGCAAAAATATTATTTTGTAAAAAAACATTAGCGCTCCACTTTTGAAATTATGCACTGGTGGTCCTCTTATGTTAAGGTGCACCAGTGACAGTGCTCCTCTTTGTTGAAGGTGCACCGGTGTCGATGTTCCTCTTTGTTGAAGGCGCATCGGTGTCGGTGATCCTATTTGGTGAAGGTGCACCAATGAATATTTGGAAGAACCACACTAGTGATTCTGATCTACAAAAGCACCAAACAATAAGTCACTTTTTTTAAACTTATGAAAAAACAAGAATTTTTAAATGTCTTAAAGAAGCCGAAAAAATGTCTTCAAAAGAGGAAACAAATAGGTTTTTTTTTAATTTCTTCATTTCACATGGTTCTACCAGAGAGAAGAGAAGGATGAAGAAGAAAAGGAAGATAAAGAGTATTGTATCCATGCAACTGCTTTTCTCCCTCTTCAGTGTTTTATATCTTCTTGTTATCTATTAGTTTGCATACAATTTTTCATTTCCCATTATTGTTCGTAATTTCTTATTTGGTTTTGTTGTTTGTTTTGGTTGGTTTGAGGGCATTTCCTCTATTTTGTAGATTAATGGTGGATTTTTTTAGGGTTTACATCAATATATATGGGTTTTCCCCACTTATTTAAAGAAGTAGGATTTTTTTAAAACTTTTGAAAGTGTTGGGTATATGTTATAATCTTTGCATGTGTGTGTCGAGGGGGAAGGTGCGCTTGTAAGCGGAGTTCCTAGAGATCCACGTTAGAACCTTCATAAAAATAGGGTAGTAGGTTGTTTTCATTCAAAAATAGTCATTAGGTCGTTTCCAGTGTGAGCACATTGAGCACCAAATTTTTTTGTTTTTTTTTCAGATGTTTTTGGGAATCTTCTAAAAATATACAATTTAATGCTGGTTAAGGGATTTGAGTCTATTATCTAATCTGGGTTAACATATTAGGGTATTGGATGTTGTTGAATACCTATATTATATTATGAGCTATTCATAATGATAATAATAAAATAGGAGGTGTGGCTCCATCATTTGATGGTTTTCCCAGTTAAGGGTTTTCAAGGTAAATGTTTGTGTTTTATGTGTGTATGTTGTGGTGTAATCTATATTTTTCCTAAAATAATATGTATGATTTTCTTCTCTGCATATGTTTAAAACTTCAATGTGGTATCACATCTTTATTATTGGCATCAGGGTGACACATTTGTTGCTGAGTGTTCGACCCGGTTGATAGATCTTGGGTCTGTGATAAACCTGGGTTTAGTGGGAGCTTTACAATCTTGATTGTGCATTCAAAGAGAATGGTGAGCATTTCAAGAATTGAGATTAACAAATTTAATGTCCATAACTTTGAGCTATGGAAGCTCAAAATGAAGGATCTTCTTGTAGATCAGGAACAATGGATTCCTATGGATCCACGTACAAAACCCACCAGAACTTCACAAGAAGATTGGGATAAATTAGAAAGAAGGGAAAGGAGTACAATTAGATTGTGCTTATCGAACTCTATGTGTTTGAATGTATTTGGTGAAACTCAAGGATGGAAGGATTAGAACTCTACCTGTAGTGCTACACATTCCAAATCTAGTGAGAAACTTGATATCTGTCAAAAAGATGGATGTTGCAAGTGTAAAGACTATGTGTGGAGATGGTGGTTGCAAAATGGTTTGAGGATTAACGGTATTAATGAGGGGATTTGGGTATGGAAATCTATACAAACTATTGGGAAGCACCATCATTGATGAATGTAACAATTCTGTTGTGCATGAGGAAGGAGGTAAAGATGCCATAACCTTGATTGCATCAGCAGGAAAGACAATGCTCTAACATCAAATATTGGGGAAAATTGGAGAAAAGGGACTTCGAGCATTACAAGGTAAATACATGGTTGAAGGTATGACTGATTGCACTTTGGATTTTGATTTATGTGAACATTTCATATATGGAAAAAATTCGAGTAATATTTGCATCTAGTGCTACAAGAGCTAAGGGAATTTTAGAGTTAATACACAATGATGTGTTTGGACTTGTTCATGTTCCATCATTAGGTATATCTATGAATTATGTTTCATTTATAGATGATTTCTCAAGGAACACATGGATTTATTTGCTTCAAAAGAAATGTGAAGTATTTTCTAAGTTTAAAGAATTTAAGGCTCTTATAGAGAATCAACCAGAAAAGAAAATAAAGGTGTTGAGGATAGATAACGGTGGAGAGTTTTGTGAGAATGAATTCAAGGAATTATGTAAGAAGTGTGGTATATCCAGGCAGAATACTACTCCATACACACCTCAACAAAATGGAGTTTCTGAAAGGATGAATATGATTCTGATGGAAAGGGAAAGAAGCATGCTAAGCAGTGTTGGGATAGGACAAGAATTCTGGGAAGAGGCAGTGGCAAAAAATCAGACCTCTGTTCACTTACAGATTTTGTCAAACACTTCATAAACCTTCGATATCAGGCCTCAACAGTAAACCACAATCAAGCACATTAATTAACCACACAATGAAACTATCCTGTAGGCTGATATACTGTTTATAAAGCACATTTAGCAGCGGAAAACATAAATAACAGCAGACTGTAAATCATATTTAAAACACAGTATTTTGGTCAAATAGACCCTGGAAAAACCCCCTCAACCCCTGGGGGAAAACCAGCATGCAGCAGAAATTTTATTGAGATTCAGGAAAAATCATACATCAATTTTTTTTACAGTAAAAAATCAACTTATCTTCAACCCAGAAATCTGCCTTGGTTTCCGTGCTATTTTCTTCTCGAAAACTGTGCCAAAACCAGCAGCAAATTTGCCCAGATTTCTGTACCAGACCGTACAGCATTAATGGCAGCCATACAGCACCTCGATTTTTGTGCCAAACTGTCCAAAAATTTAATGCAGCCGTACAGCAATTAATGCAGCTGTACCTTCCTCGATTCCTGTGCAAAAACTGATGCAACCGTACAGCAATAAATGCAGCTATACTTTCCTCGATTTCTGTGCAAATAAATGCAGCCGTACAGCATTAAATGCAGGCCATACCTCTCCTCGATTTCTGTGCAGCAATACACCTCCTCGATTTCTGTGCCAGCATTTAATGCTCCTGTACTCCTCCTCGATTTCTGTGCAAGCTGTGAATCTCTCTCTCAGCTGTCCTGAAAATCGAGCCCTCCTCTCAGTCTTCAGCAATCTCCTGCAAATGTGTTTCTCACACTTCTCTCCAAGCTCCTCTCTTGGAAATCGAGCCCTCTCCAAGAAATCTCTCTTGAATGTGTGCCAAAAATGAAATCTCATGTACTTTATTTACCCTATTAGGGTTATTCTCATGACTTTTCACCTTCAACGGTCAAGATTAGATCTTGGCCAAGAGATCTATGGCTGGGATCTAATCTTTCACTCACTTAAATCTCCTAAGTGAACTTTACACGAAATTTTTCTTTTTGAAAAGTCACATCACCCTAAATATTAAAAAGTACACTTTATGACTTAAAGTCACTTTAAAAACATATTAAAGTGAAACTCACTTTTAAAACATAAAGTCACATCAAAAAGGTACTTTAATAACAAATACATTACTAAAGTCACTTTTCGAATATAAATGAGACTCCATACTTAATCACCCCTTCACCTAGGCACCTGATGCAGGAGTGCCACCGAGCTATCAAAAACTAACATGTGGTATATCCAGGCAGAATACTACTCCATCACACCTCAACAAAATGGAGTTTCTGAAAGGATGAATATGATTCTGATGGAAAGGGAAAGAAGCATGCTAAGCAGTGTTGGGATAGGACAAGAATTCTGGGAAGAGGCAGTGGCAACATGTTACTTGGTAAATCGATCACCCACATCAACATCAGTTGAACAAACTCTAGAAGAGGTATGGACCCGTAAGAAACCCTCTATTAAGCATCTAAAAGTTTTTGGATGTGATGTTTATTGTTGGGCCCAGAAATGACCCCTTTTTGACCACATTTACCTATCCCTTTTTGCCTTATCTTACTCCATTATATGCACCAAATAGATGTTTTCCTTCACTTGATCCCTCAAACCATACAGGTATGGTTAATTATTGTTTTATCTTATTGATACTTATTATTGTTGTAATAAGGACTCTATATCTTGGATTATGCTAACATATGGTGATTTTATAAATATAGTTCGAGATGTAAAGTATATAGGAGTAGCAGGCTGAATGAGTCAACAGAGAGATGGACATTCATTGTTAAGTTGATCACCACCAATTCCATCTCTGTACAAGGGACGCAATCAAAGGTTACTATTCCATGCAAGATGTACAAGGGTGGTTGCAACAGACTCGGATGCAACAACGCATCGCTGCTCGAGGGTAGCTGCAACCGACAAAGCATCTTCTAAATTGATCCTATTATCTCATTGCTGGCTAGAGTAACAAACTTCCTATATTTTCTACTTCTATCTTTCCCATAGCTGCAACAACATATCATAAATGGGGCAGCCTGAAGATCAGAGATCTTCATGGATTCCTGATATCAGTGGGTAGAAGTTACGATTGTGAATGTATAAATATTGGAAACTATTCCAAGCCAGGGGTTGGAAATTATTAATATTATTGTATAAGATGTGACAACAACTGTTTCATCTTGCCGTTTAATACAGGGAGTGTAATTCTTTAGATCTCGGCGTTTAACTTGTGTTAGCTTTTGGTGTCTCTATTTGAAGCCTGGGCTCGCCTTCATGTAGAGATTGCTGAGTTAATTAGGCATTTAATTTATTCGGTTGTGTGGTGTGAATGTTGTGTTAATTACATTCTTTTACAGTAGCTACAATAGTAATGAACTTATTGTGTACTTCCTTGAATGATCTGTATTTACATTTCTTGTAAGCTGCGGTGGTGAGGTGTGACAGTCGACTATGTAGGTTAATATCCTTTTATGCAATTGTGTGGTAGTTGTAACAGTCAGGCTCATACCCAGTTTCTTTCCATTTAATTGTCTTCCTTGGATTGTGTTAATTTAGTCAGATTGCAGTCATACTTGTTGGTTCAATTCCTGTATTCTCAATTCTTAAATTAAAGATTGAAGTAACTAGTTTTGATGGATCTTTATGTAGTCTGGTAAATTAGGATTTAACTTTGTGCAAAAGTAAGTCTAGATGGTTATTCCCTATTCTGTCCATCCCTAGATTGGAGTTGTAGGAAGGTCATTATAATTCTGAATTATTAGGTAGATGATTTCAATTAGATTAATGATGGGAAGAGTTTGTCTGAACATATAAGTAGGGAAATTTATTCAGAGTATCAACTATTTAATGTTTAAGCATATACAATGAAAATTATCTTTGAAATAAAATACTTCTCTGGGTTGACAATTTATATTGAGCCTTCTGCATGTTATGTTTTAATTAACTAGAATATAGAGGTCCCAACATTTTGGTGCCATTGCCTGTGAAGATAATTATTAGACACCATAGTAGTTGCATCCAGTAGTTGCATCCATTCATTTTTCTTCAGTTTTTTTTTTAAGTTTGCATGTTTTGGGTTGCATGAATATGAGAAGGGTACAACGTGGCATTCTTATAACCCCCAGAACCCCACAGAATACTAACATTGTAGGTGGTCGAGGTCGTGGATGAAATCCAACATTGGGAAGAAGGACATTCATTGACGATCTGGTTGACAGGACCAATTCTTCCACTGGAGCTCACCATCAGGAATCATCTATCAGAAGGAGCCCAGTTACTCTTGGAGTGGCAACATCAGTTTGCACAATGGAGAACACAGGAGAAGATGCAACACCCTCAGGCGTCCCTGCAGAGGAACACAGAGTTAATACTGCGGGATCAGCTGAACAAGACTTGGTATATCACATTAACGGGAAGATGGTGACAAAAGAAAAGTGGAAACAATTCCATTAAGAATTAAACGATACATGGAAGCATAGAGAGGAGAGAGAAGAAGAAAACATGAATAACAGACACGATCTAGAAGATCATGAAGAGGTTTTGGGAGAAAATCATCATAATGAGGGTGATCCCCTGCCCGAGGGGACTGTTTCTAGACTATAGTTCCCCATTCAACAGCCAGAGGGAATATCCCCCATGAAAAATATATCACCATCAGTTTTCCCTCGTTTTCATGGAAAATCCATAGAAGATCCAAACAAATTTCTTTTCGAATTTGATATCCTCTATCGTAGCTATGATTACACTTCTAGTGAGCAAAAGTTGAAACTTTTCCTTGGTACTTTGAAGGATAATGCATTACGTTGGTTCATGAGCCTAGGTGGTGGAACTGTCACCAAGTAGGACCGAATGAAACAGGTGTTCCTAGAAAAATATTAGGAGTACTGCAATACCAAGGATAAAAGAGAAGAACTATTCAAGATGGTACAAAGGGACGAAGAAACCTTGAAATATTTTGTTGAGAGGCTGCTGTACAATGTGCAAAGAGCTGGACAGAATAATATGGGTTAGATGTGCTCAAGATAATCCTACTTCATGGGATTAGGGAAGACCGCCTAGACATGTTGAACCTTTTAGGAAAGGGGGACATCTCAAAGGAATCCTTTGAAAAGATCATTGAATTATGCAAGAGGTATTCCAGAGGATCTTCCAGGAACAACAAATGGGACAAACGGGATAAACTAGAATGAGATGTCTTTGATAGAACACATAAGTCATCTAATGGAGGAGCCACCCTGGAAGAAATAGGAAACCTCCTTGAGAATTTCAAGATAGAAATGATGAGCTCCATCTCCTCAGAAATACATGTCCTGAGGGAAAAGTAGAAACAAGCAGTAGAATATCTAAAACTCGGTGTATTCTGCCCTAAATTTAGGAAGAAACATCCCCTAAAAGAGTGCCCACTCGACAAAGTAGAAGTGTCTCAGCTTTTTGAGCTGAACCATGATACAAAGGAATGCCCTTCACTACCTCAAGTAAAGGCAGTTTTGCAGGTATCAACTCTAGATGTGGAACCGACCTACTTCATTACCCAAAAAAATCCTTGGCAGCCTTGAAATCAAGGTATGACTCCAGACTTGTTTCCATTTTCAAATAACATGAATAATTGGAATAATATGCATCACATGAATACACAATTCCCTTCATCTTATTCCAACCATCAATGGTGTCCTTCTCAACCTCCGATGCAAAATTTTAACTCCTGGAACTCTTGGAAATAGTCACCAAACCAACATAATTCTTGGTCTCCTGGGTGGAGGAAATTCCATCCAGGAAACCAGTTTCCCCATAAAAAACCTTCTCAACAATTTCCACATCAACAGTTTCCACATCAACAATTCCCACATCAACAATACCCTTCTCAATAGTATCCTTAGCCATACCAACAGTACTAGCAGCCACAGCTGCAACTTCAGAACAATGCTGCAACTCACATGCCTATGCGTCCTCAACTTCCTGTTCAACCTAACTCCAACCCAAACAATAAAGCAGTCTTCCAGTTTGAGACTGCCAACATGCCTGCTTATCCCATTACTCCCGTCTCCGGTAATGATATACGCTTATGATCAGGGAGAGTAGTAGAACCTTTAGTCATCAAGGAAGTTCCATCCTTTGTGTCCTAAGAGAGGATGAATTAGCAGTACTCATCCAATGCAGAAATTCCCATTATTGAGGATGCTGAAATTCCTACCGAGACATTGACTGAAACAAAAAAGGAATTAGCAACTGAGACATAGCCTGCATAGTCGTTTAGAGAACCACCATACCCTGAAAGACTAACATTATAGAAAGCAATATAACAACCTCAATTTAACCTCTTAGGAGAGTTAAAAAAACTCTATGTAAAAATTCCATTGCTGCAGGCCCTTCATGATGTGCCTATACACACCAAAACTATCCAAGATCTATGTGTAAGAAAACCAGGTAGAAAATCTAAGTATCCTACCACTATCCATGTGATATGGAAAGTATCCAAACTGATAATGGGAAAAACCCTTTTGGCCAAATACAATGATCCTAGAAACCCCACTATCACAGCATAGATTGGGAACACGCAGATACTGAATGTGCTGGTAGATTTAGGCACAGCCATTAATGTCATGACCATAGAAACTGTACAAAAACTTGGGCTCACTAATCTCAGGCCAACCCCTACCATTATAGAACTCACCGATAGGTCCACCATCAAACCCGAGGGAATCTTGTATGACCTCATAGTCTCAGTTGAATAATGGGAATACCCTGTTGACTTCTTGGTCTTACAGCCTAAGTCGTAGCTGGGGGGACACCCGCTTATCCTAGGAACACCTTGGCTAGCCACACCAGATGCTTGCATAAGTTGTCGATCAAGGTCTATGACCATTTCAGATGGAACCAAAACAAAAAACCTCACATTTTATCCTCCAGCATGGCTGAGTCTAGAAGCTGAAACTTCATTATGGATGGAGCTAGAGGAAGAGGAGGACGTTCAGAAATTGTTAATGATAGGGAAGGCCTTGACTTTCAAAGATAAATAAGAAGACGATGCCATCAATAATTTCATCAGTGAACCCACTTCTATCACTAAACAAATTTATCAGATCCTGAATAGTACTTTAGGTGAAGAAGAACAAGAAAATCTCACAGAAGAGACATTAGTTAGTGATACTCACATAGTCCCAGTGTCAAAAAGTTCAAAAAGTGTTCCAGTCGAGATAGAGCCTAGAATTTTTTTTATATCAATCCCAATCTTGCTCATGATGAACAGGAACATCTAATCACTCTCTTAAAAAAACATAAGGGGGCATTCACCTAGGAGTACACAGATATGAAGGGTATCCCTTCTAATCTATGCACTCACCATATTTACATCGAAAGCGACTCCCGGGATGTGTGCCGGCCACAACGAAGAATGAACCCCATCCTTAGGGACATAGTGAAAGAGGAAATTTAGAAACTCTTGGAAGCAAGATTTATATACCCGATCTTAGACAGCGAGTGGGTTTCTCCACTCATGATAGTACCCAAGAAGAACGGGAAGTGGAGAGTTTGCATAGATTATAGAGAATTAAATAAGGCAACTCAGAAACACCACTTCCCCTTGCCTTTCATTGATCAAATATTGGACACCCTGTCTGGGAAGAAATTCTTCTCCTTTTTGGATGGGTTTAGTGGGTACAATCAAATTCAGGTTGCTCCATAAGACCAAGACAAAACCACTTTCACCTGTCCCTGAGGTTCTTTTGCATACAGAGTACTCCCCTTCGGTTTGTGTAATGCACCTGCGAATTTTCAAAGAGCTATGATTGACATCTTTTCGGAGATGGTTATTGACAGCATGGAGATTTTCATGGATGATTTTACTCCTTATGGCAGTGACTTTGAAGAGGCACTAAAAAATTTAGAAAAAGGTATTAACACGCTGTGAGAAAACCCATCTATCCTTGAGCATTGAAAAATGCCACATGATGATGAGCAAGGGTGTAGTTCTGTGGCACTATATCTCTGTTGATGGCATCCAGGTAGATACCTCCAAAATCAGGGTAATTGAAAATATACCCACTCCTGGAACACAGAAAGAGGTACGAGCTTCTTAGGGCATGCTGGTTATTATAGAAGATTTATAGAAAACTTTTCCAAACTTGCTTCTCCTTTTTTTTCTTTGTTAATGTAGGATGTGCAATTTATTTGGAATGATGCATGCCAGACAACGTTTATTAAACTTAAGGAGAAGTTGTCTACAACTCCCATCTTAGGGGGGCCCAATTGGGCCCTGCCTTTTCACATTTATTCAGATGCCTCTAACACTGCAATTGGAGAAGTATTAGGACAACAAGATGGTCAAGCACCTTATGCAGTCTATTACATTAGAAAAAAATTAGCCCCTGCTGAACTTAATTATACTGTTACAAAGAAGGATTTTTTAGCCATTGTCTACTCCATTAATAAATTTAGACACTACATCACTACATATCCCACCTTTTTACACACTACCCACTCAGCCATCAAGTATCTAATGAGTAAACTTGTTACAAATGTTAGGATAACTAGATGGCTATTATTATTACAAGAATTTGATATTACTATTATAGACAGACCTGGAATAGAAAATGTTGTTGCTGATTTCTTATCTCATTTTACTAACAGTGATGATAATCTTCCTGTTGAGGACTCTTTTCCAGATGAACACTTATTTGCTGTTTCAGCTCATTCTCCTTGCTATGTAGATGTCGCTAACTACTTGGCTGTAGGGAAGCTTCCGACACATTTGTCAAAAAAAGAGAAGAGGAAAATTATTCAACAAAGTGCCAAGTATTGCTGGATAGGTGGTCATCTCTTCTACATAGGCCCTGATCTTGAGATCAAAAGATGTGTAAGAGAAGATGAAATCTTCCATATTCTGAAGGCCTTCCATGACGAGCCATGTGGGGGAAATTTTGCAGATAGGAGGATGGGTCATAAGGTGCTGAGAATGATCTATTATTGGCCAGCAATTTTCAGGGATGCAAAAAAGTATGTGCAGTCTTGTGACAACTGCCAGAGGATGGGCCAACCTAACAGATTGGATCAAATGCCTCTTCAACCACAGTTGGTTGTTGAACCTTTTGACAGATGGGCCTTAGATTTTTTTGGCCCTATCAACCCTCATTCCAGGTAGAAAGCATACATCTTAGTTTGTATTGACTACATGACAAAATGGGTAGAAGCTGTGGCTTTGGTGAAAGACAATGACCAGGCTGTAATAGATTTCCTGTATGGAGAAATATTTACTCATTTTGGAGTACCCAAAGAAATGGTTACAGATGGAGGACCTCAGTTTGTGTCACATAAATTTGAAGATTTGCTACAAAAGTACCATATCCAGCACCGAATAGCTTTGCCATACCATCCCCAGGCCAATGGCTAGGTGGAAAGCACTAACAAAGTTATTGAAGCTATCCTTACCAAAATAGTCAGGAGCCATCATAGAGACTAGGCTAATAGACTTCTAGAAGCATTTTGGGCATATCATACTACTTGGTGCAATACTACATGTTTCTCTCCTTATGACTTGGTGTATGGAAAAAGCGTTGTCTTCCCCATCGAATTCGAAATCAAGACCTTGAAGATAGCTACGGAGGTAAAATTAGATGTGACTGAAGCCTAGAGGAGTATACTGGATCAATTGAATGAACTTGATGAGAAACATTTAGCTACTGTGGATCAGACAGTATTAATTCAGCAATAGAGATCCAACTGGCACGATCGAGTCATCAAAAAGAAAGTCTTCTACGAAGGAGACTGGGCATTATTATACAATTCAATATTCAAAAGGGACTTCAAAGGTAAGTTACGTACAAGATGGTTGGGCCCATATATGATAGAGAGTATTTGACAATGGTACAGTCGTCCTGGTCACCATTGATGAGAATCGCGCACCATTATTTGCTAATGGTCATAGGCTGCGACTGTACCACAAGCCCATTTCAAAGGATGCGTTCACTTCACAGATTACAACTGATCTAGAATACCAGTTAGAACAAGGGCAGGATTCTTTCTCTGCCCCTGTCAATCTTTAGACAATCACTGTGACTCCCACACAAATTTTTGTACATAAATAAATTGATGTTTTTGTTTTTATTTTTACTTTGCGCTTGATCCATTTTTTTTTTGAGAATATGTGCAGGGATGTACCTGAGGGGCAATGGTCATGATTGGGCCTAACGACCATGGGCGTCCTTTTGCAACTTCCTTCTTCAAAAGGAAACTCCTTGAAGAAAAATAAACAATGAACAGTCAGTCTCAGCTGCAATTCCTATAAAAAAACACCCTTTTTCTGTTTCGTACAGCTGGCACACCGTAAAACCTTGCCCATTTTTTCGTTTATTCGCAGCTGCAACACCGTAAATTTTTTTGTCATTTTTTTGTTTATTTGCAGCTGCAACACCGTAAAAAATTTCCCTTTTTCCTTTCCGCGTAGTTGCAACATCGTAAAACCCTGCCTATTTTTCTGTTTATTTGTAGTTGCAACACCCTAAAATAACACCCTTTTCCTGTTCCATCTAGCTGCAACTTCGTAAAATATCAGCCATTTTTGCATCCCGTGTAGCTGCGACTCCGTTTAAATTTTTCCCATTTTTACCTTTTTAGGTGGCTGCGACTCCGCCAAACTAAATGATTTTTCTATGTCTCACGGCTGTGACTTTGCCAAACTGGTTGATTTTTCTATGGCTCGTGGCTACGACTCCCCCAATATTGGCAGATATTTCTACAATTTTGTGGTTGCGACTCCTCCAGATCTGGCCAGAATTCCCGGTGCCGATAATTCCAACTTATTTCATAGCTCTCATTATGTTTCCGGCAGGATTAACAAGATGGTTTTTGGTCCGTCGGGAGAAAAGATCATGACAACACGCCTGCAATAATGTTTAAATTTAAATTTCTGCATTTCACACACTTTATTATTCTCAAAGGTCATGGTTCATATCATATTTACGAAGGTATGGTTCTGATTATCTACTTGATTAAGCATCAACTAGATTTGATAGAATTAATCATGCCTACCTTTTTACGCCCATCATTACACTCGCATATCGTTAACTATCAACTTGCATGAATTAATGGATATTCAAGCTTATCCTATAACCGCCACCCTTTCTTAATTTGGGATAAATTTTACCAAGAATTCCATGCTCATGACTATCTTAACTTTCTGAATTTACCCAACTACAATCTCAGCTGTTCACGCATACTTTGTGCTTTAATCTCCATTGTCGGGACCTGCAATTTGTTGGGTTGATAAAGAATTCAGAAGGAAAATGAACATGGGTATCCCATCTCGACACGAACCTCCAAATATGTGAGAATTGAGAAGAAATTTTGAAGTTTTCACTATTTTTGAAGCTGTGGGCTGGACTAAATTTTTCCAACGCTTGGATGGGTTCCATCGAGAGACAACTTTACAATTTGCTTTAAATATTACAGAAACCCACTTAGAGGTTAGGGGGTTAGCGATAATGGCTAATTTCACCACCCTTCCTTAGGTAAGAAGATCCTGGTTTGGTCGAAGAACTCCCAATGCTGCTGCAGTACATGATTTTTTGATAGAGGGGGAACAAATTTGTTCGTCAAGGCGAGGGATAGCGTTATAATGATTGCCTTAGTCGTGGGATCAAGTAGCAGTTTTCCTCAAAAAATATATCACCTGCAAAGGTAGGTATCATCCTGTCTATTATTCTAAACTTCCTCTACTATCTCATTTACGCCATAGGGCCTTACTTAATATTCCATTTTATCTATTTAAATACCTACACCATATGGTGGGGTTTATCTGAAAATCCAAGCATCCAAACTCCTCCCCTACCCATCACAGCCTAATCAAATTAATAATCTGAAGGGCCTTAGCTTAGAGGAATGAAACTTAGGAACAATTCACAGGTCAAACTCAAATAAACCAGGAACTCGTCCTTTTGGCTAGTGTTCCAATAGAAGAAGAAGTGGAAGTACCTGTAATCTTGGGGGATGTTCAAATCTGAGAGGAGCATGCAAATGTACAGTTGGGGAGAGATGAAGAACAACAGGAGGACCGAAGTCCCTCCAATTTAGTTGGGGGGGGGGGGAGATGAGACTGAGTCAGATGATTAGTCAGATGACCAAGTAGAGGGATTGGAGGAAAATGTAAGAGAAAACCTTGTGGAAGGATTAAATAATGTGGGAGCTCTGGTAGCAGAGGCTGAAGCTGGAGCAGCATTATATGCCGCGACAGCTAAAGCCAAGGTTGTCAGAGCCAGGATAACAAAATAAAATGTAGAGGTATTGACCATTGAATCTTCCCCTAAATGGGGGGGAACTCTAATTGAAGAAGAAAAGGAGGATACTGAGATAGGAGACATCCATTCCACATCAACTACAAATGTAGAGATTCCTACACCACAAAAGAAAAGAAGAAGATCAAAAGAAGAGGTGCAGGAACCACTACTGATAAGAAGAAAAAGAACCAGGTCGGTTACAGCAGCTGAAACAACATAGACAAGATGGGAAAACCTAGAAGCACAGATTGAATTCCCTATTTTGAGACCCAAAGCAAATGATCCCCCACAACAACTGGTTGCAGAGGAACCTCAAATCAAGGGACTTTTGCATGAAAATGGTCTACTGAAGGAAGAAGTACAGACGCTTCAAAGAGAACTAGAAAATTGGAAGGAGGCATGCAGGAAGTAGATAGAAAGGAAGCTGCACACACTAGTTGAAGATGCATACTAATTAGAAGGATCACTTCTTGCTGAGGATGGTGAGGAGGTAGAGAGAGTGGTCTACCATATGTATGGGGATATCTTTAACCAGTTAGGCTACAAAGTCATAGTTCATGCCTTTGTGACACAACAACCCGTACTAGTAGCTGTGGAAGAACAAGGACAAGAAGCGCCTAAGGTGGAAGCGAGGGATGCAGAAGAAATGGAAATAGAAATGATCCCTGGTACAGAAAAGGGGGAAAATGAACAATTACAGTCACAATCGGTAGAAGAAACAAAATTGCTCTTGGGAAAATCTGATTGGAAGGACAATGAAGCTCCCCAAGAGCAACCTTAGCAAATGGAAGTAGTAGACAGACAGGGTGCTAATACACAAGAACTAGAATCCTCAAACATTCTTGTTGAAGTTGCCACCCAAATTAGGGCAGATGAACCAGAGACTGAAAATATTCTTGATCTTAATGAAGAATTCTATGCTGTGACTCATGAACAATCTCGGGGCACAGAATTAATAGAGATAGAACCTCAACAGCAGGATAATGATGAAGTTGACCAGGATGTTGTCACACAAGAATCAATATCTTCAGAAATTTCTGCTGAAACTCTCATGCAACAAGAAGAAATCAATCTCAAGGTGGACATAATTCCTGATCTGGATCTAGGAGTGGATGAGCAAATGCAATCACAGTCCTTAGGAGATACTGAAAATCTCAAAGAACAGCTTCATATTGCAGAGGACATGGAAGTAACTCAAGAACAACCCCAGAAGGAAGAAGAAATAGAAGGGCAAGGCTCTGATACACAAGAACCAGTAGAATTGCATCTCCCTGTCGAAGCTACAGCTGAAAATCAGGAAGATGTGGAGATTGAAATTCAGGAAGAGGTTGTCACACAAGAACCAACACCTTCACAATTCGATGCTGAGGTTACTGGAGGATAATTTCAAGAAGAGGGTGATGTTACATAAGAACCAGCATCCCCAAAAGTTATTTCAGAGGCACCTATACAAGCTGAGGTTGCTGCAGGAGAATTTTAAGGAGAGGATGTTGTTACAAAAAAACCAGCATCCCTAGAAGTTATTGCAGGAGTACCCATGCATGCAGTGCATAATGTTCAAGCTAAAGCATCAGATGGAAAGGTATGGACTCAACTTTCACAAAAAAAATTCAATCTGGATTCTGATAATGAAAATCATGCTGAAGATGAAGGGATCCAGAGCCTGACCAAAGAGCTCTCACTCCTAAGAATAAAAGTGAGGAAGTGGAAGAGTTAGGTGGAGAGGTATCAAGAAGGAATGGTTCCCCTTGCTGAACATAGGAAGACCATTAGGGAATTGAGGGAAATATGGGAAGAAGAACTAATGTTCTAGAAATTTCGCTGGGAAGAGATATAGAAATAAATGAAGGATTTGAAAAATTTCAAATCCATGTAGGTGGAGAAAGGCCAACTGTAGACTCTCTCCCAGGAACTATTAAGTACCAGAGCACCATCCTCCTCTTGCCCTGTGTTCTTATTTGAACAATTCATTTGGTTTAAACTAAAGGCTGTAAAGGAAGGGAGACCTTATGAAATAACAACCTCAACTAATTTTCTGGAAACATTTTTGGAAAGTGATTTTGTTGAGCAGAAATTGCTTTGCGAGCTTTATTTACATGAGCTGGCTTGTGCTTGTCCCTTGGACCGCCATTCGAATCCTGCCCCTTTCTTAGGTGATGTTTAGCTGAGTTCTTTTGCCTCCTTTGTTAGCAATCATGTTCAGTGGGAAAGATCCTTCCAAAATTTTTCTCATAATGAGTCCCACTCTAACGTTTGGGTTCGAAGTGAACCTCAATCCCCTCGTCTTCTCCTTGCTCAACAACAGCTAGGCTCACATGTCCCATCAAAACACAGCAGATGGTGGAACTTCAAGAAAAGTTTATCTCTACCTGTGTCAGCCAGATTTCCAAGCATCAACAATTGGCTTTGGAAGGCAGCCAGCATAGATCGCAGGCTGCCTCTTCAACCTTGAAGAATAGAGAACCCCACTGTTACAGGAATTTTGAACATGCACTTTCTAGGGTTGAGGGATATGTGGGTTGTATAAAGTAACGTGGAGTTAATTGGCTGGGACTCAAATTCAAATTCCCTCTCATATGGTGGCCAACAAAACCATACAGGGAATATTTCTCATTGACAAAGCTAGAAGAGAAGAGGTGTTGGAGATATTGGGTTGTATATAATGGATTTTTGGAAGAACAGGGATCACCTGAACTCCCTTATAACTTTTCCTCTCTCCATGAATTAAGCACAATTCTAGATTCAGATTCATACTAATGGAGGTTGTTGCATAGGGACATGCAACAGGATAGTTGCGGGAGATGTTGGGCCTAGAAATGACCCCTTTTCGACCACATTTACCTACCTTTTTTTTCCTTATCTTACTCCATTATATGCACCAAATAGATTTTTTCCTTCACTTCATCCCTCAAACCATACAAGTATGGTCAATTATTGTTTTATCTTATTAATACTTATGATTGTTGTAATCAGGACTCTATATCTTAGATTATGCTAACATATGGTGATTTTATAAAGATAGTTCGAGATGTAAAGGATACAGGTGTAGTAGGATGAATGAGTCAAGAGAGAGATGGAAATTCATTGTTAAGTTGATCGCCACCAATTCCATCTCTGTACAAGGGACACAGTCAAAGGTTACTATTCCACGCAAGCTGTACAATGGTGGCTGATACAGGCTTGGATGCAACAACGCGCTGTTGCTCGAGGGTAGCTGCAACTGATGGAGCATCTTCTAGATTGATCTTGTTATCTCATTGCTGGCTCGAGTAACAGACTTCCTATATTTTATGCTTCTATATTTCCCACAACTGTAACAACATATCGTACATGGGGCAGCCTGAAGATCAAAGACCTTCATGGCTGCCCGATATCAGTGGGTAGAAGTTACGATTGTGAATGTATAATTATTGGAAACTATTCCAAGCCAGGAGTTGGAAATTATTAATCTTATTATATAAGCTGTGACAACAACTATTTCATCCTACCATTTAATACAAGGAGTGTGATTCTTTAGATCTCGATGTTTAACTTGTGTTAGCTTCCGGCGTCTTTGTTCGAAGGCTGGGCCCGCCTTCCTATAGAGATTGCCGAATTAATTAGGAATTTAAGTTATTTGGTTGTGTGGTGTGAATGTTGTGGTAATTACATTATTTTATAGTAGCTGCAACAGTAATGAACTTATTGTGTGCTTCCTTGAATGATCTGTTTTTACATTTCCTATAAGCTGCAGCGGTGAGGTGTGACAGTCGACTGTGTAGGTTAATCTCCATTTATGCAATTGTGTGGTAGTTGTAACAGTCAGGCTCATCCCCAATTTCTTTCCATTTACTTGTCTTCCTTGGATTGTGTTTATTTAGTTAGATTGCAGTCATACTTGTTGGTTCAATTCCTATATTCTCAATTCTTAAATTAAAGATTGAAGTAACTAGTTTAGATGGATCTTTATGTAGTCCGGTAAATTAGGATTTAACTTTCTGCAAAAGTAAGTCTAGATGGTTATTTCATGTTCTGTCCATCCCTGGATTGGAGTTGTAGGAAGGTCATTATAATTTTAAATTTCTTAGGTAGATGATTTCAATTAGATTAATGATGGGAAGAGTTTGACTGAATAGATAAGTAGGGAAATTTATTCAGAGTATCAGCTACTTAGTGTTTAAGCACATACAGTGCAAATTATCTTTGAAATAAAAGACTTCCTTGGGTTGACAATTTATATTGAGCCTTCTACATGTTATGTTTTAATTAACTAGCATATATAGGTCCCAACATTTATGTACATGTTCCAAAGGAGAAAAGGAGCAAGTTTGATATATATATGGAATTAAGCTTTTATAATGCATGTTTATGTTCGAACTTAAGTTTTGGTATCAAAGCATCAACATAAAAATGGAAGACCTTTAAAAGTAATTAGATATTTATTTGTATTCATACAAAATCTACGTGTAAAAAATCCCAAAGCAAAGGGAATCTCCATAGAATTTCGATGAAGAAATATACGGGAGTATCCACATGTAAGTGGACGTAAAGGACAAAAAGACATTTTCTTGTGTCACAAAAGACTTAATATACCAATCCAAAACAAACTATTTTGTATCACATCATAATTCTTCTCTTTAAAGATATCACTTTAATGAGTATTTGTGCCCTACTTAAAATCTATATCTTAAAAAGAAAATATGTTATCTCATGAAATCAGTATAGACTCATCTTAAATCCATATTTATCAAGTGCAGAGAAGGACCACATTTTTTTAGTTGTAATTTTTTTTAATATTAAATATTGTAGCCATTAAAAAAACTTACACCTCAAAGAATTTGATCCCTCTTAATATTTGATAGATCCAAATTTAAAATACATATATACTAGTATAATAACAATGATGTTTTATACTGAAAAAATAGGGATTATGACCACACTCATACAATCTGTAAAAAAATATGGAATTTTATCTTGTCTCCCATCTCTAGATATCTTGGAATGTGAAGTGGAAAGCGAAGGATTTCTTTCTTAACTTACTACACTAATTATTTTAAAAACTTATATATTGTTTTACACAATGATTGTAGAATAAAATAAAATACATTTAAAAGCCATACATACTTGGCAAAAGCCATACATACTTATACCATAACTCCAAAGGTGTAGCGATATTTAGCAAAAGAGGATTGATATTTCATTGATTTGTTTTGGTAGACTTCTCTTTCTTTAGCTTCTTTGTGGTTTTTCATCTTATAACTAACAAAAAGCTAAAGTAGAGGTTGTTTCTTATGTCTCCAACTTATGATTTGTCAATCTATTGCATCCTTTTCATTTCTTGATTTGGAGAGACATCCTCCCCATTAATTGGATCCTCTATCACAATTTGTTTTTCAATCATCTCCCATGTCAAAAGACTTTGCGTACTCATGTGCAATATCATATTTTCCATCTCTCCCTTGCCTAAAATTACTCGATTTCCATTCATATCTCTCTACTCTTTCTCTTTTATATTTTATTGTGGAATGTGAATATGGATTGATGTTTTGGATAGGTTATATTGACCCTTCTTACAATCTTTGCACCGAGAATAGTGAGGTGCTCTACAACCTAGTATGTGTGAGATGTTTTGACACATAATGTTGTGTAACATTATGTAGCATGATGTTCCCTTAAAAAATGAAATAAAAGTGTAAATGATGTGGGATTTAAAAAAAAATATTAATTTGGTAAAAGCATTGTAAGTATTTTAGTAAATTTAGAATTTTACATAAATGAATATAAATATTTATGGGTGTGTGCAAGCTGATGAGGGTCTCTTTTTACGTGTTAGATGCAATAGAAAACTGAAAAAATAGACATCCATAAACTTAAATGGATATTTTGAGACACTACTCAATGAATCTTGCGATGAGTAAAAAACAAGAAATGTAGGAAATTGAATGACGTTTCCAAATATATAATTTTTTCTATTGAAAATGGTGTTAGCTATCTAAAGTTAGATATTTTTTAACGGAAACTTTTTATTTTTGGGACAAATTATAAGGTATATGTTTTTGTGGGTGCAGCCTTTGAGTGACTAAATGATGGAATAAACTTATGAAAACTTGTAGACATATAAATAACATATAGTACTAGTGCACGACTATTTTTCCAATGATAAAAATAATATTTTTATTTTTATTTTTAATTATCTAAGTGATCAAACCTCGAAAACGGTATGTCGATTGTGGGTGCAGTGTTTGAATGACTGAATGAAATTATTTAGAAATGGGTTTTTTTATAGCATGTAGAGGTCGGTGTTCTTTAGCATACCATACAATTTGTTTTCAAAATGGTTGAGAAACGAAAGTGACATGGACAAAACACTAACAATGTGTTTTTTGAGTTGAGGAGTGATGACCAAAGATAAATATGAAAAAAATAGAAAAAATTATGTATTCTTGTTAAAAATTACATTTGGAATCTGCAAAAAAAAACATTTCTGTTTCTAAAATTTCACTAAAAATGGAGGTGTGAAACATACTGTAACCAACGGATAAACACGAGCATATTGAAAATTTAGATATAATGCGCAATTAGCCATGCTTTATCTACTCCAAGGAATAGGCATGTTGAATCCGAAGCAAAGTCCGACGTAGACACATAGGCATAAGAATGGCATGCAAGCATGGTTGGAGGCTCGACCTTATAATTTGGAGGGAATACATTTTTTAATTTAAACATAAGGTGCGCTCGTTTTATTAAAGAAACACGAGTGCACATTTTATTGAATCATAATGTGTGCGTGTTTTATTGATGTAAAATGGCTGTGCGTTTTATTGAATTACAACGTGCGTGCATTTTAAAATACTACAATGAGTGCTTATTTTGTCAATTATACCAATACTTTTATTATTTTATGTTCCCCCCCCAACTCCCATATTCCCGCTAAATC
>LPNX010652401.1:99887-110609 GCA_001517045.1 Pseudotsuga menziesii
GACAAAGGGGGACAATGAATTATGTTTGAACATTAGAATGGCATAAATATTTAATAAAGAACCTAAATAAATAAATACAAGAGAAAATTAAAGTGGCAATGAAGCATGGAGACATATGGAGACTATGGGGCCCACACAGGCTAGAATTTATGTGCCACATGGCATCCTCCTCTTGCAATGTCAAATCCATGGGAAGCCTAAAGGTTCATGGATGATTTAGAAGGATAATACACTTGGACATATGCATTTAGGTTGAATTTAAGTGGAAGAGTAACTCCCATGGAAGAGGCAGAGGCATTTTGGAGCTAGTGAGACACTTGGACTAGATTCCCTAGCTCTATGATAATAATGATGAACATACTATGATGTCTATGATGAAAATCAGATATAAAGGATGAAATATGACATATATGACATGTCAGTTCAAAATAGAGCATCCAAGAGGTATCTCATGTGAGTTGGGGAAGCTCAATGGGTTCCTACTCAAATTGGGGGAAGATGGAAGGCTAGGAAAGGGAGGGCACATGGAAAATATTGAGCCCACACCCAAATTTGAATTGGCTTGAGTTTTTGGATGGATTGGTAACATTAGAAGACTAATTATGTTTATAAAATAGAGGAATCAACCAAGAGAATGGATTTTTATCATTTGAGAAATTGTCATTTGTGAATTGTCAGAGCTAGTGGATGACTAGTTTTCTTGCCTTATCCAATTTTGGGGGTGAAAGATTTACATCCAAGTTGGTGTTTGGAAAGGCCACTCAGGTATTTTATGGAGCTTTAATGGAGTCTTATTTGCAGGTGTAAGCTACATGTAATCTTGTGGATTCTTCTATTGTATCACTTTCTCTCAACCATTTCTAGTTTTTATGGCATATTCTTGCTCATGGAGGGATTGCGCTTTGGGTGAGAGATTGATCTCTTTGTGGAAGCTTATAATGCTCCATTATTTTATGTTCTGATATAAATTCTCTGTATTTAAAGTTCAGAAGACTCTCAGGTTGAAATGCCAAAATATTTCATGTAAAAATGTTAAACAATGTTCAGCAATGGTTCCATTTCGCTACTATCTTGTTGTGCACCCTTGTAATGCTAATGATTTCAAATTGGGAGAGATTTTAATTGCCCATTACTGATTCTAATAATATCAATATGCTCTATTATTCATTCTAAAAAAGTCTCAGGTCGAAATACCAAATGGTTGTAAGGAAAAATGACTTTTAATGAGAAAACAATGACCATTTCCACTCTATTTTGATATATGCCATGGTAATGCTTCTTATTTCGAACGGAGGAATGTATATCTGATAAATGTATGATGCATGGACTGCTATTAATTTGTATTTCAAGTCTCATGTTCAGTACTTGTTGGTGAAAAATATTAAACAATTTATAACATATCCAACGATTAATTGTCAACCCGGAGAGATCATAAACTTAGAAGCTCAAGAAACATATATGCAAGATCAAAGTGATACTAACCTATTCTACAACTAAAATTAAATCTAGTTTATGAAAGAAGAAAATTGTATGAAAATAATCTAATTGCAGAAAACATGAAATTGCATAAATTAACTTGGTAAAGAAAGACTGAAATTAAAAAAGGGAAAAAATAATGTATTACAAAACATATGCAACAAATTATAAATAGATGTGATCTCATGACAAAATCTATACTAACAATTCATAAGAAAGAAATCACTGAAAATCTATATTAGCAATTCATAATAAAGAAACTCTAATTAACATGAGAGAATAAAAGGATTTGCATTAAAACATCATCTCCATTACATAACAATCAAAATCCTCTCTAATACTAACTCTCAAAAGACATAAACTATTCTCTACTTCCACACCACTAGAGAGGCCTCTTCCAAAATGAGGAGAGAGCCCTCCTATTTATACATGAATTCAAGATAAATAATCATAATTACAATCCACTTTCTTCTCAACTTATCCCTCAAAATCCTCCAACATACCCACTTTTCTCTCAACTTATCCCTTCAAATCCTCCAACAAATATGGGATGAGATATTCTCTCCATATTTCCACAATCCTCTCATTGAAATTAGCTTGAATTATATTTTTCAAATCTTGAAAAGATGGAGAAAACATTCCCGAAGCTTTGGAATACTCCTTAGTTGAAAGCTTCAAATATCCCTACATTACAAAGCTCACACAAATATTTGAGATATATATGAAAAATATATTAATTTCTAATATTTAATCAATAATTCTTTTAAAAATACTCAAAACAAATAAATTGGAAATGATAATATAAACCCATATGTATTATGAAAGTGGTGGATATTAATGGTTTTATGGAAGGATAAAATAGGAATAAAGGTGACAAATGGTATATGAAAGATGAATAAAATGTGGTATTTTTGTGACCAAACTTCCCCCAAGCTTAACTTGTTGCATGTCCTCATGCAACTATGCATTGATTCTCTTTTTAACTTTTGGCTTTGTAGCTGAGCTTTACATGATGATGGTATGTAACATTAAATAATTCCATGATTTGAAATGCATGAGTGGCAATGATTTTCCTTATGGTTGGTTCTTGTGTGACAACCATGAATATAACAAATGTTGGTTCTTGTGTTAACAACGTTTGCTCGTTTAACTTGTATTTTTGCTGCAATACATAAGATTTAAAAGTATACATGCATTATAAATGATGAACCATCAATGTATATTAAAAATCATTTTCTTCATACTATGAATCATGCCAATATTGCAATGTTTTTATTCAATGTGTAACAAAGCATAGTTTGGGAAAGACATGTTGGTTAATGGTAAATGAGATGATGAATATGTAGAATAGTTTCCCCCCCAATTGAAGATGTATTATGTTTATGAAAAGGAGAAAAGGAATGTAGTGACGGAATTTTCCAAATTTATTTATTTCTAGCATCCAAGGAGTTGCATGATTAAAGATTAGAAAAGAACATACCTTCACTTACCCAAAAAATGTATGAACTATGTGTTAACACTCAATTGATTCGAGGGCTTGACAGAGGTTCGGTAAGGGTCCCAGCCCCTCAATTATCATGTGACCATCCTTCAATGAGGAAAGTGGCAGGGGTATTGTAGCATTGGGCACGATTCCTATTCAAGGGCTACGATCGATCGAAGGAGGATCAACGGTTCTGAACCACTTCACACGAGCAAACATGCACAATCAAANAAGTGGCAGGTGTATTGTAGCATTGGGCACGATTCCTATTCAAGGGCTACGATCGATCGAAGGAGGATCAACGGTTCTGAACCACTTCACACGAGCAAACATGCACAATCAAAGTTTTTGTCTTAGAGTGCGAAACATGTTAAAGACCGGCGGCTTTCGACAGTTGAGATGAATCCTAGGGAATATATATGGCCTACAATAATTTCATACTCCATACTTGTGTGGATAAAGCCACAATCTCAAATCACAAAAAGGGGTAGAGGCCGCAAATATCAACAACCGCAATGAGGAAGAGGACAGATCTACGGTTATGGTTCATTTCATAAGGTGAACTAGCACAAACGAACATCTGAGTTCCTCGTTGAGAAAAATGGTAGGACCCACTCTAATCAACGACTATAGGAAGGATCGATCTTGATCGACGGCTCAGGACATGTCACGATCCAAACTGCCCATGGTGTTCAGAAGAGAAAGGTTGGCGACATGATGAACGGAACATGGATGGCGGATATGGAAGATTCCTTTGATCAGATGGCTAAGAAAGACTCCCGAGGAGTAGATATCCCACCTAGTGTGGAAATGATAGAAGAGGTGGCATTCACATGTGTAATCTACCTCATCACAGATTGGTCGATTCCTCCACTGCCATTCGGGATACGCCTGAGGTGGAAGTCTCATCTAGTAGCATAGTTTTCTCAGTTTGTAAGTATGGCACATGGTTCGTTTTGAAGGAAGTCGTGAGAGAGATAGAGGTTTGATCTGCTGAGGTGACAGAACTGGAATTTACACGAGGTCGAGTGATACTACAAACTAGAACAGCCCGATGCCACCATTAAGGTAATTTAAAGGGCGAGGGATAGTCAAATCCACAACCCATAGAACCATCCTGACAGCCCTGCGTAAACGGTGTGGAATATGAACCATACCGGATGATATGATTGAACATCAGGAAGGAAGATCTCCACCCTAGCATCACACATGCTGCCATCACAGCTACTTTAAAGATATAGGCCTTCCTGAGTCGTCTTGCTCACAATATATAACACCATATTCCGAAGATCTTTGAGACATGGAACTGTGTAGATGATAAGAGATATAGGGTTGAATTTCAAGAAGTGTCGAAGTCTTTCATAGACAACCATGACTGTGTGGTTCAAGAAATTAGTTCGACAAGGGGTACTCTTGGTAGGCAGGCATGAAATCTATGTTCTGGTTATCCACACCAGAAAATCACCAACCATTGGGGCACAGATGTGAAATACCAAGGGGGATTCACCCGCTTCTACATAACCCAGTCTCTGGATGTGCAATGCATGGGTTTGGACATCCCAGTGATGTCCCTCTGGCACTCTCGGCTGTAGTCACAACCTCTGAAGCCCTAGCTGACAGTGGTGGTAGTGCTGTTGGAGTGAATGCTCCTACGAGGATCAGATGGGTCCACAGCCTTCAACACCGTTCCTGGGGTCTCCACTTGGCGGCTTGGTCGTGGACGAGGAGAAGGTCAAATGCACACCCGTCTACATGGCTCGCGGAAAGATCCTCCACATAGGAGGAGGAAGATAGTATAAGGACGATAAGCTTCTTAAGTCACTTATCATCACCAAGCATTTGGCCACCCTTTCTCCAGCCTCCTCCTATAGCAGTGTTATCCGACGGAGAATGAGGTAAGGAGAATGGTTGGGAAAAGGATTTGGGCTTACTTGTCAGCCTTTGATCGGCATCCCTCGGCTGGACAAGGAGACCCAAAATGGGTTCCTAGCCACCTGTGTGGGCAGTAGACCGTTAGAATGCCGTATGCCGCATGGGAATCATTTTCACGAAGCAGAATGGTGGGAGGCTTTGTGCTGTTGGCCCACATTATCATGTGTTGCATCTCCATAATGTTTATTTCTATTTGTAAAACATGGTGATAGTCCACTCTCTGCACTGTTAACGCCAGATGGCGACTTGTAACAGTTTTTGATTATGTAGTCTCAGCATTAGGATTGTATAAAAAACGCTCCCGATAGAGGGAGAAAGGAGTTGGTGAATTGGATTGGGAAACAATCCCAGGCTGAGGCTCCCATTTGTAAAGCTTGATACCTGTGTATGAATAAATTGTAGTGGAAGACTATCATTCACAATAGAGATTCTTGTGTTGTTGTTTTTCCCAATAAGTACTTTCTTTTACGTGTAAATGTGTTTCCTGTTTCCACTCCATTTTGTTTATTGCTTTGCATGCATGCGACATAGGGTATAGTGGTTCAGAATTCATACTTGTTATGCTCTCAAAAGTTTCTATGATTATGGAAATTACTTCTGCATACCATTCGTTCGTCTTTAAAACCTGAAAAATGTTAGCATTTCCCTACAACAAACTTATGAGCGCATTGAAAATACATGAAAATATGTGCTTAACAAAAAGTTAAAGAGAATAAATAAAATGCTCTTATACCTAAAAGTAGAAACCCTTCTTGTCAAAACCTGTGTTTGAGTGACTTGTGAAAACAAGTTAGCGCAACAAACATAAAATTTGATCAAGTTCATTTGTAGTTTTTAATTTTATGATTTTGTTTGTTACCTAATAATTTTTATTTATTTATATGTTTTTAGTTTTTAATTCTATTATTTTTTGTATTGTTATCATAACCCTTTTATTATTATTACTAAATTGTTATATATATATATTTTAAATTTAGTTATTTACAGAAAAGAACACACACACACAGATATATATAAACTAATTTAATTTTATAACTTATAATTGTTTTATGCTTTTCTTCCTTTACAATAAAATAAAACAAAGTATTAATAAAAACAAAGTATTATTGATTTAATTTTATGTTATTTAGTTTTTTTATTTTATTTATTTTTTAAATTTATATTATTTTTTAATGTTTATATTTTTATTTGTATGTGTTTTTTTCTAAGGTTTTTATTTGTTTTGCAATAAAAATAATTTAGAACAAAAATAAGAGTTTTTATATCCTCCTTTATGTAATGATTGAGCAACAGAGAGAGGGTTGACCCTTTCAGTGGTCGACCCCTCTAAAAGCAGACTATCTTAATGATCTGGAATGGAGAAGAGCATGCAAACAAGCGATAGGTTTGGCAGTTTGAATGACCATGTGAATACTCATCTGATCCTTCACTTCTTAAACATATAGAAAAATTGGTTAATTAGATAAATGAGTACCTGAATTACAAAGAATGTCAAATATAAAAGAAATGCAGATGATATGTCATAATTTGTTATTGCATAATCATTCACAAGCAAAATTGGAACAAACAAACACCTACCTCCCCCAAACCAAAGATGTTCCAGGTCCCACTGTGCAAAAATAAAAATCATGAAGAAGGCTTGGCTGCGACAGAAGCTGCCTTCGATTTCAAAGACACATATTAATTTTATAACATTATCTTATGTTTTTTTAGATTACTTTTTATGTTTATATATATATTGTTTATTTACCTAATGTTAATTTGTATTTGTATATATATTTTTAATTTGATTCTTATAATAATATTTTATTATTATTATAACACCTTTATTATTATTTGTTGAATTATTTCTGATAAACAATAAATAAATAAAATAAAATAAAACAATATATGTTTTATGTGTTTTTAGTTTTGATAAGTTTATAAATATATAAATATAAAATAATATAATTTTTATTATGCTAAAGTTTTTATTGTTATTGTCCAAACTATCGTCAAGGATTTTGCTTGCCGAAACATTTGCAATGGTTGTGTTTAATCCGTTTTCACTTATTCTGATAAGGCTAGCTGGCTATTTCATCATTGTCTACGTATATAGCTGTATATGGGTCAACCATCGAACAAGGACGATACAGATGACGTGCAAACATATGAAGTAAATGCAAACATATGAAGTAAATGCTGCCAGTAATCTTCTGCTGCATGCCATGAATGATTTAAAGACAAACCATAATTCCGTGGTATCATGAGTTTAATAAAAAATGTGTCCATGTGTATGATTGTCTAGCTTCAGTTACTTTGTTTTTCTGCCAAGAATAGCTTCTGTTGTGAAGTTTATGGTATTGTAGGGCCATACAGTACTGCAGTATAAGTTTGTTTGTTTGTTTCTTAGAATTCATGAGAGAATTCAACCTTATTTCGGTCACTCTTTACTATTCTCCCTATTTTTTATAAAATAAAAATATAACGTTCTCTCTAAACATCATCTCATTCAATATTACTGAAATTGGTCATGTGAACGAAAATTCAAAAAGAAAATGAGGGCTAGTCTGGCGAACTAGAATTTGCCTAGTGTTTTTCAGATTCTTTTGGGAGTCATGTTCAAAAACTTAAACGATTATTAGTTTGTTGAACCCGACGTTTCTAATTTCAATCTTTTCAAAATGGAAAATGGAAATGAAGCTTATATAGTTGGAATTTTGATGTTTTTCCTGTTGCCAAGAAAAACAAAATCTGTATCGTAATCAAGGATTGCCTTTTTGACTCACCTCAAAATCAGAGTATGATGAATGGGAGATCTTATGTTTGCAGCTTATTCTTTGTGGTTTAGTTCATGAAGTTGACGTGGATTCGAAGGTAAAGTAACCCTCCATTTACGAGCCGCTGCAACAATTACCTGTGCCATGCAAGTGAATGGATTCCCTTTATGAGCTTTGAAATGTTGTTTATGACACCACAACACTCACCCTGATAGCGAGCATGGGCCACCATTATTGGGGCGAAGCTATATGATAAAAAACCTAAAAAATAAATCCATAACATTCAGAAATCCCAGGGCTAGGCATCTGTGATTCAATATCTGTTTGATTTCAAAGTTTAGAATGGGTTGGTTTTAAGTCAACCAGCTTAAAAGATCATGAAAATTGTATCCATGAAGTCTATTTTTCTAATGGATAGGCTATTCCATCATTTTTCAGAGCTTAACACAACATGAATACGCTGTCTCTGAGGTGATTTGTAGTTTTCTTATTAATTCACTCTAAAAAAAAATTAGTGCCGTTATTCACATTTAGATTTACTAATTCAAAATTTTCAAGTGTCCACTAGCTTTTGCAACGAGAGTAGAGGAAAAAAACTTCAATGCACTTCTTCAATGGTCTCAACACTCCACATTTCTCGTGATCTAGGTGCTTGTGGTATATATGAAGGAAGGAAATACGTGCATTTTGTTCCATACCTAGATCCATATGCAAATCCAATTCTAGTAGCATAGATAGAAAATCCTGTAGTATATATAGTAGCACGAGTAGTAGAATCTATAATATTGATGCAGCACAAAGAAATCTATGAACTACAGCTACTACTAAATCACTAAATTGCATGAATCAATTTCAAAATGCTATAACTAGGAGCCTTTGATATTTTAGCTATGTTATTATTTTAGAGGGCATGACCATATTCTTGAGAAGAATTGAATCCTTGGTTTTCATTCTTTTTTTTATGAAGATTGAGAGGGCACATCATAGCTGCATGCGTGGAATGCTCACCAGATGATAGATGCAAGGGCATTTCCTATGGGCACCTTTTCCTTTCTATCTCATGTTGGTTAGGCAGTTATAAAAATAATTATTTTATACCTGATGAAATTTGGAACCACTCAGTAAAAAGTGGGATTTGGTCTTGTAACCTCTGGAAGGAAAATATATGGTGATCAATATAGCTGGTGTCTATCAATTTGAGTGTAGGTTGTTGCAACAGACTCCAACAGATCTCAACAAACGTTTATGTGGAGAGTGGATTAGCATGAGAGGGAGGCAATATCATTGGAAACT
Source organism: Pseudotsuga menziesii (assembly GCA_001517045.1). NCBI lineage: Eukaryota > Viridiplantae > Streptophyta > Pinopsida > Pinales > Pinaceae > Pseudotsuga > Pseudotsuga menziesii. Next base: position 108,831 of record LPNX010652401.1, read on the forward strand.
AATGATAGGAGAGGGAGAATGATCCCATAACCACCATATCTAAAATTAGCTCATAGATCTCAGAAAGAATCCCTTGTCAGATAAATCAGTCAAGCGGCACAAAAAAAGTGGAATTTGGTTGGTGAAAAATATTAAAAAATTTATAACATATCTAATGATTTAATTTTCAACCCAGAGAGATAGTAAACTTAGAAGCTCAAGCAACATATATGCAAGATCAAAGTGATACTAACCTATTCTACAACTTAAATTAAATCTAGTTTATGAAAATAGGAAATTGTATAAAAATAAATCTAATTGCAGAAAACATGAAATTGCATAAATTAACTTGGCAAAGAAAGACTGAAATTAAATAAGGGAAAAAATAATGTATAAAAAAACATATGTAACAAATTATAAATATATGTGAGCTCACAACAAATCTATACTAACAAGTCATAAGAAAGAAATCACTGAAAATCTATATTAACAATTCATAAGAAAGAAACTCAAATTAACACGAGAGAGTAAAAGGATTTGCATTAAAGCATCATCTCCATTACATAACAATAAAAATACACTCTATGAATAACTCTTAAAACACATAAACTACTCTCTACTTCCACAACACTAGAGAGGCCTCTTACAAAATGAGGAGAGAGCCCTCCTATTTATACATGAATTCAAGATAACTAATCATAATTACAATCCACTTTCTTCTCAACTTATCCCCGAAAATCCTCCAACATACCCACTTTTCTCTCAACTTATCCCTTCAAATCCTCCAACAAATATGGGATGAGATATTCTCTCCATATTTCCATAGTCCTCTCTTTGAAATTAGCTTGAATTATATTTTTCAAATCTTGAAAAGATGGAGAAAACATTCGGGAAGCTTTGGAATAATCCTTGGTTGAAAGCTTCAAATATCCCTACATTACAAATATCACACAAATATTTGAGATATATATGAAAAATATATTAATTTCTAATATTTAATTAATATTTCTCTTAAAAATACTCAAAACAAATAATTTGGAAAATGATAATATAAACCCATATGTATTATGAAAGTGGTGGAGATTAATGGTTTTTTTGGAAGGATAAAATAGAAATAAAGGTGACAAATGGTATATGAAAGATGAATAAAATTTAGTATTTTTGCAACCATTTTACTCATTTTGATTGCATTGGGGGAAGATTTGGTGCATTTTCCCTAAGGGTTGAAATTGTGATTTGGGAGATGTTTCAGAAAGAGTCATAATAACCTATATAAACTGAACCATGTTGCATATGAGAATTTAAAAATGTACCTTACACATCCCATTCCTATGTTCATAAATTTGAGTGACTTTGGGACCATTTGGGAATCCATTTTTGACAATTACCCAGGGGGGATTGGAGCCCTAATTTACTAGTAAAGACTCTTACTTTGAACATAAAATTAAACAAGTTTTCAGAAGTAATTGAGGGGTGATAAAACATCCATTAAAATAATATTTAATTTATATTATCATTCATGTACCTTCTGATAAAATTTGGGAGCATTTGGGTCAATTTGGAGGTCTAGACATCAAAACTAGTTAAGGTCAAAATTGGGGGAAAAGTGGAAAATTGGTCATTTAATAAAATTAAAAAAAGGTACATTACACACTCTATCTTACTCTCCAAACCATAACACCTAAAAAAACCCTCCCCAACCCCTAACACCCCCCACACACATGTCCATTGGTCTCCCCGCACCTCTAACCCCCCTTCTCTTCTTACCTCCAACCCCCTCTTCTTCCCTTAACTCTAACC
>LPNX010652401.1:127539-154246 GCA_001517045.1 Pseudotsuga menziesii
CTGTTAGCGCTAGGTTTACTTGACTGCACACATGTGGGGTGCATTTCTCACCTACCAAAGTCAGTTAACCTTAGTCAACACTGAATGTAACACTTTAGTTGTGTTTTAGATATTCGATGAACTCCGGTTATGGTTTAGACAAGGTCAGTTAACCACTGAGTCCTCCGATAGTGATTTAGACAAGGTCTTGGTTACCTACAGTCAAGTGGAGTCTAATCAATTCGAACTTCCTCATGTGGATTCGAATTGCATGTGGCTATTAAATCCATTTTACTTCTTTGTAATTATTATCGAATTACTTTTTTGATTAATGAAAGCATTCACAGCTGCAAGCCTTTTGCACTGTTTCATTCTTCAATTGCTAAGTAAATTGTGAGATCCACTTTGTGAGTTGTGTATTTGTCTACAGATATATATGCTCAAATTTACATGGTATCAGAGCCTCGGTGGACAAGACTCCTATCCTCCTCAGAACTCCAGCCAGATCATTTTTTTTCCAGTACTGCACCAGAAGTGGAGAATTTACCACTTAATATCCCAAGTTAAGAAATTGTTGATCAAGCTTGCTTGATCAACTATGCTGGGTGTGAAGGAAATTCCAAAAGTGCAGACTCTCGACCTTACTTTGTATGTTTGATTGTGTGACAGGTTATCAGCTTCTCTTACAGCATTCGCTACAAGAAGCCCTTTCTTCTCACTGCATTCACTATAGAAGCTTAGTTCTTCCTATTACATTCGAAATGGCTCATCAAATAGAGCTTCTCACTCCCTTCAACTATCACCAGTGGAAGGATGACATGATAGTATTGTTCCGCACCAAGCATCTCTTCAGACTCATAGAAGAAATAGAGGAAGAGCCAGAATCAGATAAAGACAAAGCTAAGTACATGAATAGGCTTGATGAAGCCATTGGTCTCATGCTCTCCTCAGTCTCTAGAGATCTTCAATTTCACATCCAAGACTTGGACACTCCCAAGGAAGTTTGGGACAAGCTTGCTTCCTTATTTGATAAGCATGATGAGATGAGGATCCATCAGCTAGAAAATGATCTGATTACTCTCAATCCATCTAATTTCAAATCTCTAAATGAATTCTTCTTAATGTTCAAGAGCCTGATATATCAGTTGAAGCAATGCAAAGTGAAGAAGGATGAAGATCAGCTCATCCTTGCCATTCTCACAAAGCTCAATGCAGACTACTCAGTCTTTGTATCCACCTTCCAAATAGTAAGGCTCGCTACTCCAAATTGGAAGATGCCCACTCTTAATGCCTTCATCCAATCTCTTATTTCTGAGAATGATAAATTGATCCAAATGGGGGTCATCCGATCTCCCAAAGATATAGCTCTAGTTACAAGAGGAGATAAGGTAGCGAATGACAAAGGGAAGCAAAGAGATGAGTCCCCTGTGAAGAAAGAGCAGTCAAAAGAACCTTCAGGTTCGAAGAGAAGCAAGAAGAATGGAAAAGGAAAGGACCTCTGCTCTTACTATGGAAGGGTCTTCCATTCAGAAAGCTCCTGTATGAGAAGACAACTTGATGAAATGGCCCTTCTCTTGAAAAATCACAACATTTCTGTACCTGCTAGCGCAAGGAAGGAAGAATCTGAAGAAGAAGAAGAAGAATACCAAAGGAAAGGACATGCACTAAAGGCTTGCTGCACATCAGCACCTGTCTTCCTCATTGATTCTGGAGCTTCCAACCATATGGCTGTATCCATAGAATCATTCTCTTCTTTTCAGTCCTTTGATGGTCCTAGTATTCAGATGGGCAATAACAGTGAAGTCAAAACAAAGGGGAAGGGATCTATCCAACTTGAACATGGAAGGTTCAAAGATGTGCTATTTGTTCCCTCCCTAGCTTCAAACCTGTTATCTATCTATCAGATGACCCATACTGGATCTCCAAAGCGAGTGATCTTTGGTCCTAACTCAGTGGAGATCATAGATATCTCTACTACGAGCATCATAGCAAAGGGTACTGCAAATCATGCTTCAAAAGCATATGAATTCTCACATTTCATTGCTCCTTCAGAACCAGTGCACTCTCAGCAGCCACCTGCAAGGGAAGGTAAAATCATTGCATCTACTTCTTTTACAGCTTCTACTAGTATTGCAGATCCATCTATATCAGTTTATGACATTGAGATTCAGGGTGACTCAGATCTAGATTCAGTCCCTACTTCCAAACTGGAAGCTAGGAAGATGACTGGAAACTCACCTGACACTTAGAAAGGAAAGACTCTTGCGCTATGTCATACTATTTTACCTCCTTCAGAGAGACGCAATAGACTTCCTGTAAGATGCAATATGGCAAGGGCTCAGTCTTACTACATTTAGAAGAATGGATATGATCATACACCTCTTCATTCAGTAAGAGACAAAGATTACATTCCTCCTTCCTCTCATCATCATTTTTGGAGAAGAAAGAGAAGTCTACATGCTAGGCCCCAGAATACCTGTGCACAACACACCATGCATGCTTCTTCACTACCTCGTAGAGATGAAGATTGCAGCAACATATTTTCAAGTTTTTCAAACTTGAGACCTTATTCTACCTACTTAGATAGAGGGAAGGCTTTTTGCCCATGTGGTTTTTGCCCTGACTCCTTATATTAAGCAGTTACTTTATTTTACTTGATGTAATTGGTGACCTATGGTCTTAGTTACTAGGGCCCACAGTTTGTCCAAGTTAGCATTCAGGGGGGGTGTTAGGATTATTAATCCTCCCTTGTCCAAATTTGGTCATATGTCTAAATTGGGAGTCATGTCTAAATCGGGAGTCCATCCAGTCTATTTATAGTCATTAACACCATTGGGTCCACTTGACCTAATTGGGGCACATGTTTCGGTTACTAAAGTGTGGGGAACACTAATTGAGGCTCACTGCCACTTATTGCACTTGATTGCATAAGTTTAGGAGCCTCCTAGATCTATCCCTACAATTTAGGAAGCCACTGGGAGTGCCGAAACCAACCAAGGTTAGTTCACTTCAGTTAATGACTAGTCAAGCTAAGTTAGGAGTCATTTACATTTAGTTCAAGTCCTCTACATTCAGTTAGTGCTAGGTTTACTTGACTGCACACATGTGGGGCGCATTTCTCACCTACCACAGTCAGTTAACCTTAGTCAACACTAAATGTAACACTTTAGCTGTGTTTTAGAGCTCCGATGAACTCCGGTTATGGTTTAGACAAGGTCAGTTAACCACTGAGTCCTCCGATAGTGATTTAGACAAGGTCTTGGTTACCTACATTCAAGTAGAGTTTAATCAATTCGAACTTCCTCATGTGGATTCAAATTGCTTGTGGCTATTAAATCCATTTTACTTCTTTGTAATTATCATCGGATTACTTTTTTTTATTAATGAAAGCATTCACAGCTACAAGCCTTTTGCACTGTTTCATTCTTCAATTGCTGAGTAAATTGTGAGATCCACTTTGTGAGTTGTGTATTTGTCTACAGATCTATATGCTCAAATTTACACTAATAAACACAACTAAAATTTAAAAAGTATTGGTGTAACTGATACAAACTAGTTGCTTGTGTGAAAAATAGGTCTAAAGTTTATGAACAGTAAATTCTTGGTTTTATTTGTAAAATTATCTCACTACAACGACCCCTAACAATAAATTCATGGTTTATTTATAAAATTATCTCACTACAATGAAATCCACTATGAGAATGAACCATTATATGGTTGACTCTTAATATCTGCTTACATATTATCAAAGAGAAATTTAGAACTTTATTTTTCAATGATCAAAGAGTCTAAATAAATGGCTAATAACAAAGCTTATATATTCTAATTAAAAGGTATAGGAATGCCTAGTAAATCTGTATATGCAAGCTTTTATATCTTCACTTGAATAGTTAAAGTGAGAAGACTTTAGATTACTTTACAAGCTAATGTCCATGCATAAATAGCATTTCTAGTAGTAAGGATAACTAGTGGTGTGAAGGTATTCTCAGTGAACCAAACCTTGAAGGAAAGGAAAAATATGTTGCAGCGAACAATTTTTGGTGGACGTAGCCCCAACGTTGGGGTGAACCAAGTATATGAACCAAGTATATTGATGTCTCTATTTTGCATTTACATATTATGTGTCTTAGTTCTGCAAATTGACCCAAGTTATTGCTCCGCAATCCTATATTGCTAAAATAATACTCTCTTCTTTATTTGCACCTAATGAATGGATTATAAATCTTGTTATCTAAATATGAATGTTAGGACTTTCAAACATATGATTGTCCATGTTATAAGAGAAACTAAAATAATGGTATAATGTTTTCATCAATGAATGATGGATGATAGATGACATATTTTAACTACTAGTGTATGTTTGTGTAACATGGTAATCTTATAGATTCTAATGTATAGATAGGGAAGCATGGAAAAAGGTATTATGTAAGATTAGAATTATAACTAGTGAATAGATGAAGATGCGTATGAGTATGTGAACTAAGAGAAAATTGTTGTGATTTAGTTGCATGCATATGAATGTAGAGTTATTCTTACTTAGTATGACAGATAATCCCTTGGTGCTAACATTCTTAGTAGTTTAAAAGATGTTTTAAGAAATTTTTTATACCCTATTTCCATGTAAAAGGTAATTGTGGAAGTTGGGTATGTTACAGATTTCATCTTAAACTTAGATATATTAAATAAGAGAGTGATCAAATATTTTGAGGTGTAAATCTTTTTTAATGTGTAAAACAAAATTACAACTTAAGAAATTAGATCTCTCTCAATGCTTGATAAATCTAGATTTAAGATGAATCTATGTTGGTTCACAATATTGTATAACCATAAATTGATATTTTTATTCCCAAAATAAATATTAATTTTTCTTACAATCTTAGAAAAATGAAAAAAAATTATATTCATAGCATCTATTATATTTTAATAAAAATGATTCATAATCCTTCTCCTAAAAAATGGCACCATTAGTCCAATTATAGTTGTAGAGACTTGAAAAGCCATCCATCAAAGTCTACTTCCTTACCTGATATATCATGTGTATTACTATGCTTTCAATATTACTTTATTTTAGTAGTTCTTAATTAAATTGATGTGTAAGGAGTTTTTATAAAATTAATATATGTAGCAATAAGAATGTCAAAACTAAGACAATGAGACAAAAAAATTTCTTGTTGTTATGATGATTAAGATGTTTATATGGTTGTGTAATTAAGTACTTATTCTATTTATTATTTATTAAGTTCAAAATGTAGCGAACATATATTATAAGTTTAATAAATAAATAATTTAAAAAAAATTAAACAAGTAAATTTAATTATTGTAAATCAATAATAATTTAAGAATTACACTGACTCGCATTTAAAGATATAGTATCATGTTATGTTTAATAAGAACAAGTGCTGCAGGGTAGTTGATACCTGCCTTTGAGGAGGTAGGTGAGGTAGGTGAATTGTATGGTAATGATACAAGGTACCATTGCTTTTAAATTTTAATTATTCTAAAAAAATAAAAAAGTATGTGGTTGTGTCACATAGAACTAAGATTGTGGAACATTAACTCAAGAAGATACAAAGGTGACGACCAACTTTCTCTCTTAAAATTAGGTTTTGCAAAATTATTAAGATTAAGAACATACTATCTACAATATATGACTAGAAAGAAATTAAGTGAGTATCAAAGGCTAAGAACATGAAAAACAAAAGTATGTGAAGATGATTGATATAATAGGTAAATCACCGTAAAAAATATGTGAAGATGATTGATATAATAGGTAAATCAATGTTTTGAATTGCCTTGACATTGCCGATATTGTAATTGTACTTTTATATTTAAACTGGAAGCAAAATGTATCAACATTTTGAAAACTAAAAAATGCAACAATGAGGTCTCAAAAGTAGTACATATGGAGCCATCCACGTCATATTGAATGACGTAGTCCGAGTTGCCAATTCAATGGTTCCTGGAAATCATGTAAGCAGCTCTTCTACACGTTAACATAGACAAATCGAGTGAACGATGAATGAACATATGTTTGTGGATGATATGTCTATGGATGTTGTAGATGCACATAAAGGATAGCATGGGTGGATGGCACTTAGGTGCAATAAACTTCAACGATATGATAGCATGCACTTATCCACCTGGATGAGAACTTCAGTATAATTTAATGGACTTCAAGCGATGCATTGCATGCATCACTGCATCTGGACGAGCCCTACACTAGCCATGAAGCCTTCCTCTTATAACAAATTGTAGAAGGAGTGTGTCTCCAAGCGTAGCTAGTAGTCAAGGAGCTGAGGCCTCTGAGAAAATGTTTTTTATTCCATTTGGAGTTAAGAAAAAAAATTGAAAGGGATGAATATTGGTTTCATTTCATTTGGAAAAAGGATTCATTCTCCTCATTTGTGTGTATTATAGGTCCCAGAATCAAAAAGGTCACCCGTAATGCTCGAAGCAAATGCTACAAACAAAAGGACTTTGCTAAAGTAGGTCCACTTCGGTTTGGATCCACTAAATCACATCTCACATCTCATATGCAGTAGTAAAGTAAATAGTAGCTAACCCCAATAGTGTCTCATAATCTACAAAAGCATATAATTGTTGTAGCTCCATGTATGCAGACTGCGTGGTAGGCTAGAATTCCATAGCGTTATTTTTCTCACCAAATCTACTTTGTGAAGTTGGTATAATAAGATTATAGCTCTTTCAATTTGTCCAACTTCTACATAATATCTAGAATGCCATTTACATAATAATTATCTTATGGATCATTCTCCGCAACTTCTCCATAGGTTTGATTGTACTACCGAAGAAGACCCATTCAATCCTAAACAGTGTATATATTTGCTGCCTTTCTTAAGTAGCTTTCCACAACTGGATCCTCATCATGTTTATTTAATCCATCATTGGAAAAGCCCTATAGCTATTTTCCCTGCTTAAGCAGGGGTCTCGCTTTCCCACATAGAGAGAGAATCCCTTTTACGAGCGAGGGCCAACTAGCAAAACTAGTAGTTATTGAGAGAAAACCAGAAGCCAAGCCCCTTCCTTTAACGATGAGTAACCCACCTAGCTCAAAATAGCGAGTTCTTGGTTTAACTTCAGCTAGTTATGAAAATTTTTGTGTAACAGGAACACAATCCAAGGAATGGATTTCTCTTGTATTGGTCACTTGGAACTGAATATGCCCGGCAAGGACAGGTGTATTTGATTGTACAAAATTTTTGTCCTCTCCTCAAACATTAAGCAGATATTACCTGCAACTTATTTAGTTGGAACCACCCACTACTCGTGCGGACATTTCAAGCTATTGGCTATGGTGGATTTGTAATTGGAAGGTACGCTCGCTCTTCCCCCGCTTATTTATGTATATTGTTCTGGTTCGCGTGGTCATGGATTTGAATAATTTCAGTTGATTGGGGTCCAGATATCCATTCATTCCATGCGAATCAACATCAATATGCGTCACAATAGTCTTGTTGGCTTAACAAAGCTTGGCTTGACAAAGCAGCCAATATATTGGTGTCTGCTGGAGTCTGTTATGGAGAAAGAAGCATAATTTGAATCTCCTCACCTCTCCAAGGTATGCTCTCTCTTCTCTATAAATACCATAGATTGTTTGTATTATGGAAGCTTAATTTTCTTAATATTGATTATATTTATGAATTTACAGACAAGTAATATGAAATAATTTACAATCAAGTAAATATATTACCTCTGTTTCTGGATAATTTATAAATTTTGGAGTGCATTGTTGCAGGAGGAAGTCCAAGACAAGCAGAACCCAGGACATGGAAGAAGAAGATGGCCAATCGTACAACAAAAATATGCAAATGAAGCTTCCCTTTCTGAGATGCAAATCGTTCTCTTGTGCATGGTAGGCACACTTTCCTGCAATGCACAGCCTTGAAATTTTATAACATCTACCACATATGCAGTCATGAACATGAATAAACAAAGGAGTTTACTGCAAAAAGTGAAGAGAAAAAGCATTCATGTACGTCTGGGGCAGTACACTGAAGCCAACTCAGTGTACTGCACCAGCAGCAGTCGTTTGTTTAACATCCTCGACCACATAGTTTCAACAAAAATAGTGCAATTCTAAGCTCATGTTGTGCAACAGTCGACTACCTAACGTCTTCAACCGAATAGTTCCAGAAGCGACAATGCAATTCTAATCTCCAGTAGCAAAAGGGCAATTTTAAGCTGCAGTTCATTTGTAATTTGGAAGCCATAAGCAAAGGGTGGCTATGGCAACATAATATTTGTAGTGAAGGCGGCCGATTCTATTTATTTTTTATATGAAGGTTGTGAGGCTGGAACTACGATGATGGTGATGGCCGCCTATGAAGGCGATGGCGGTGGCACTGAAGGTTATGGCAGTGGAAGAAAGATGCTCTTATTTAATGCTTAGCATGCACATCATAGGAACCAAGGTTTTTATTTAATTCTTAGCATGCACAACATAGGAACCGAGGTTTTTTATTTAATGACATAGGCAGGTATAATAACAATACATTTGCCATACCAATTCCACTATTACTTGTATAGCCCACTCATTAACGTGATTTTGAACTAATATCTCTATCTATTCGCATAGACCACTTCATAAAGTAACACTTAATAAAGTAATTTGTGGACTAATATTTCTAACATACTAAAAATAATTGAAATCCATACAAGCTTACCTCAAATTATTTCGATCTCAATGAATACAAAATATTGATCTAGTTAACACCAAATCACTTTGATGTCAATTCTACTTTGGTAAACTAAGTTACAAGTCAACATTAAATACATAACAACAAATATATTTAGTTAATTACAATGTACACATGTTAGATCATTGCATATCACATTGCATGAATGCATTCGTATTGAGTGGAACTAAGGAATGCTATGATCAAGATATTAGGTTAATTACAATGTACAAAAGTTAGAGGATGCATATCACATTGCAGAGATGAAATCATATAATTAGAACTTAGGAATGCTATGATCAATATATTAGTTATAACTTAGTGATGCTACAATTGAATTGATCATAACATGTATATGTTATTGTCATCATTTTTAGATATGTATATATAATTAAATTTATTATGTTAGTGGTCTCATTTCTCATTGAGGACCAAAATTTTTGTAGGATGGAAAACACTTTCTTAAAGAAAAAATTAGATATGTGGAATTAAATGCTTTGAGAAGAAATTTTATAATGATAAGAAAGGTTATGTAAAGTGTTTATTTTTATTAAGTTATTGGATTGATATTGGTGAGGAAGATTAAGTCATGTGATTTGAAAGTTATGGTAAGAAAGCTAATGAGTAGGTTAATATTTAAAGTTATTAATGAGAAGGTTGATATTTAAAGTTATTATTTAATATAGATTATTTAGTAATTTTTATATTAAGATTGTTACAATAATAGTTAAAATTTTAAATTGTTTTATTAATTTAAAAAATATTTGAACATAGTTTTGTTGTAGTTATAACAGATTCTTTGTTTTATCAAAAATACGAGAGCCCAATTTTTTATATGCAAAAGGTGATACTTAAGTTTCTTAGTCATTTTGGGATTCCCATGCTGTTTATCATAATTTCTATCTCTTTTTCATGATTTGATTTAGTTAACATCTTGAAAAATTTATGCATTTTTGTGTGTTTTTGTGAATTGCGAAAAGATCTAATTTTTCCCAAAAAGTGTGTCTTACCCGCAACCCGCAATGCAGATTGCGGGAGCTTGGTTTTGCGTTTGAAATTTTTTCGTTCCGCAATCCGTAACACGGATTGCGGATGCGGGAACATTTTTCAATAAACGCACTTTATGCACCCGCAACCCACAACCCGCAATTGCGAATTGCGAGAAGGTATTTACTCTGCGATATGTTTTATGTTCCACAACCTACAACCCGCAATTGTAGATTGCGGATTGTGGAATGCTTTGGTCACTTGTTGAGTTTGCTCTCTTCGCAACCCGTAACCCGCATTGTGGATTGCAAATGCGCATTATTTTCATTTTTTACTTATTTGTTTTGATTCTTTTGAGTTGGTTTTTATCATTTCAATTAGTTCTATAATCTTGATGGTTAACTTAACATGTTATCTTTCACATTCCCCACCTAGATTTGGTCTTCACTGCAGAAGCTAATTTATTTTATTGGTTTTTGGAGATTTCAAAGATCTTATCATTTGATTTCGACTATTGCACGTGTAATGATTTCTTATCCTTATTTGAACCTGTTTGAATCATTTACATGCTTCAATTTTGGCTAGTTAAATTTATATGATATTTTGATCATTTTGGCTACCAAATTGAACTTCATTGAATCAATAAGTTTAAAGAGCATCTTCACGGGTTAGAATAATTTTATTGAACACTTATTCTTTCATTTTGATTTATAACTTGAAATTGTGTACATCAAATAATGGAAAGAGTCAATCACTTCTCATTTAGCAAAGTATTATATTTTACAATGATTGTTGATAAGATTACTATTATTGTTTGAATTACATTCGATATACTTTTAAAGGACAATATTAATAATTTATTTATGTGATTGACTTTAATATATCATTCTATTTACAATGTTAATGCATAGTATTTCAGTAAACCTTAATTTGTTGCTGCCATGAAGGGTGAAGTTTAAAAACAGATCACGCACTTGTAGAAGACATATTTTCGCATGGAGAATTGGGAGAAAACCGTGAGGAATTAGCTCAAACGGCTGAAAATCCACTTCCCAAACATGCCCATTTACCCTTAAACGCAGACAATTTTTTAAATATATCAACAGTTTGGCAGAAATTGTGACCGAATAGAGGTGAATTTTCCATAAATTCATTCAGGCCATTTTTTTGCATAGCTAAACAAACCAGACATCTGGGGATTTGATGCTATCCTTCCCACTACTCTTCACTTCTATAAGTTAGACCTTAGCATTCTTAGAGAGGGGGGAGGCGTTCAACAAAGTTGGAAATATTTCTCTTTCATAACTGAGGAGACGATGCCATGGAGAGACCTTAATACCATAGAACCAATGTTTTCTTCTCTGCAATATTTTGTAAATTCCTTTCAAGGGATAATGTACGAAGGTTATGTAGACAAGATTTCTGGGTGGATTATGAAGCTCTATAATTTCTTATTGAATAAAAGACCAGAAACCACTACAACTATCATTCATTTGAGTTATATGGGATTTTTCTACATTTTCTCATTTGAATTAATAATTAGATTTGAACATTCTCTATGCAACATTTGTAGCTAATGTTTTACTGCATTATTTTGTGGAAGGTTTGTTTAATCTTATTGTGATAAATGACTGGAGTTTTAACATATAAACAATATTTTTCAAATTGCAATAATTTCTTATTTTTCATTTTGTAGAAAAAACGAATGTTCCTATTAAGCAATGCAGTAATTATCTTTTATATGCATTAAATTTCTCTTAAATTAGGCTCCCAGGATAGATTATTAGATAGGTTATTAATATGATTTTAGTTAGTTAATATTTTATTTTAATATCTTTGGTTTAAATCTTCATTTCTGTAATTATAGAATTTATTCTCGTAGTTGCATAATTATTAAGTTTAGATTGCATTCAAATTACATTTAGGATTAGTTCCATATTTAATTCAAAGTCTCCCTTTTAAGGAGAAAACTCACCGACTCAAAGAGTGCTAGCGGAGGCCGAATATCCATGGGTGCTAACCACACCAAACATCTCAAGGATAGGGTAATACTTGCGTAGGATTATCTAAAGCCTTTGGATGGGTTTTCATCCCCTGTTGTTTGCCTTGGACACCATTCCAACACCTACACAACCAAGGAATCAACAAATGGTGCTAGAAGGACGACCGATCGACAAGTAAGACCTTTTGAGATTTTTTTCTTTAACTCCATTTATTTTTGAAAATGGCTCATATCTATGTTCTAGATCAGGCTTTTAGTTTTCCTAGTCCTGCTGGAAGTATTTCTAGAGAGACAACTGATTTGTTGCAACGATTGAGCTTCAACGGAGAAGGTAATATCTCTCCATCTCAACAACTTTCTGAATTTAATTATTTTGTGATTTTATAAATTTATCTGATGAGAATGAGAGATGCAAAATTTTTACCGCTACTTTGGAAGGAAAAATTCAAAGTTGGTATAAATATCTACCAGCTAAATCTATACATTCATGGAAACAATTCACAGAGTTATTTCTTAGTGCTCATGAGAATTATAGCTACAGAAAACTTGGTTTTGAATTAGAAAATCTGTTAGATTTTTATCAATTTGACAATATGATCTAGGATCTTATATAAGAGAATAACATGAACAACAATAATCACAAGAGACAAGAGACACAAATATTTTCCTCAGGGAAACCATAAAGGAGAAAACCCCGCAACTTCCTTAGAGATAGAATGAGCACCAATGGCAGTAGTAAAACCCAAAGACAGAAAGATGATATCCAATAGTTGTTCTCTCTCTCACTTGTGTGAGCACTTCCTCTCTCACTCATGCACCCCAGTTGAATGAGTGTATGTCACAAATAGAGAGTCTCACTCTCTATTTATACTAGTTTACGACTTGACGATTACTTACCAGGGTTGACATCTCTAGGAGAGTCTAATAGCCCTAGTTCCCCTCAATTGTGGGGACTCTGCCCCACAATTAACAAGGAGGGTTAACCTCAACTCAATTGTGGGGACTATTTCCTTGACACACAATACACGGTTAACCTCAATGACTTTACATGATTTTATTATATTGATGACTCTCCCGATAGGAACATCGAGGTACAATGAAATACAATTGATTCTCCCTATAGGAACATCGGGGTAAAATATAAGATATACAAGTGAATACATTCTGAAGTTACAAATACATCAACACTCCCTCTTAAATAGGAAGGTACTCTCTTGACAAAATTCATCAACACAAGTCTTCTTCTCTGGATCAAGTCTGGATCATCATCAACACTGGATGATCACTAGATCATCATCAAAACTGAATCATCACTGGATCATCACTAGATCATCATAAAAGTTGGATCATCACTAGATCATCACTGCTTCTGCTATCTCGATCAATTGGTCCTCTCTCTCAGTTCTACTCATCATAAGAAGTTCTATAAAGCTAACCCCTTTTCATGCTAGTTGTAGGCCTAGCCTCCATGTAGGTTTTCATCTTCTTCAGCACTTATATCTGACCATGGGAGGAACACATCCAACATCCATGTCAGAAATGCTTGCACAACACTTACATATAACCATGTGAGGAACACATCCAACATACATGTCAGAAATGCTCTGCACTTACATCCAACCATGCAAGGAACACATCCAACATACATGTCAAAAAGGCTCTGCACTTACATTCAACCATGTGAGGAACACATCTAGCATACATGTTAGAAAGGATATGCACTTACATATGACCATGTGAGGAACACATCCAACATACATGTCAGAAAGGATATGCACTTACATCTGACCATGTGAGGAACACATCCAGCATACATGTCAGAAAGGCTCTACACTTACATATGACCATGCAAGGAACACATCCAGCATACATGTCAGAAAGGATCTGCACTTAGATATGACTATGCGATGAACACATCTAGTATACATGTCAAAAAGGATATGCACTTACATCTGACCATGCAAAGAACACATCCAACATAGATGTCAGAAAGGATCTGCAGTTACATCTAACCATGTAAGGAACACATCCAACATACATGTCAGAAAGGCTCTTTGACTCATCACTTCACTTTGGAGGGAACCTCGATATGGAGAACACAAAGCTTCTCCCTGAAGTACTCAAACTTCACTTTGGCTAATGGCTTGGTCAACACATCAGCTATATGTTCATTCATCGCAACATACTGGAGCTTCACTGCTCCTCTCTTAATTATTCTCAGTGCCATGCAAGAATCCTTTCTGTTAAACTAAGAGATCATACGTGATCTCATACTGAAGTAGCACCTCGAAGTGCTCTTCCTATCAATGCCACTGCATGCCCAATCCGAATCCACATAACCCTCCAGGTTATTCTTATGATTCACCTCATATTTGAGCCCATAATCAATTGTACCCTTCAGGTACCTCAGAATATGATTTGCATCAATTAGGTGAACATGTCTCGATGTGTTCACACAAATAAAATATATGGTCTCATATTCGTTAGGTACATCAAGGAACAAGTCATTTGATGATACATCATGGTATCAAGTGTCTCCGATGAAGCATCACTCAATATCTTCAGGTTCGATTCCATATGTGTGGTCATGGCCTTGCAGTCCATCATCCTGAACCTCTTCAGGATCTCCACTACATACTTCCCTTGTCCCAGGGAGATTCCATCCACATTCTGCCACACCTCCATGCCTATAAAGTAGTGCATCATCCCCAAGTCCTTCATCTCGAACTCAGCAGCAAGTCTCCTTCTTGCAAATTTAATGAGTTCTTCTTTTCTATCAGGAACAAGTCATCGACATATAACAATAGCATCACTGGTCTTCCACCTTCAACCTTAAAGAAAAGGTTGAAATATACTTTACTCTCAGTAAATCCTAGTGTCATCAGTAATCTGTCCATCATGTCATACCATATCGAACCTCAGGATCTTCTGCAGTCACTCCCTCTGAAGTGGAGCATAATTCTCCCTCTGCCTTTCATACTCTATGCATTGAAACATTATGTACAGGAGTGACAAGTAGCTTCCTCTGCTACTGATATTTTATGTATCCATCTAGGGTCATTGGATACCAATATCCTCTATCTTGAACCTTTTCAAAAGTTCTTCTCCCACCCATCTATGAGATTGTCATACTCTATAGGAATTCATCTTCAACCTTGTAGCAAAGGCTAAGATCTTCATCAATCTAGGTTATCTTCAAGCTCCTCATGTATGTGTTATCCCATGGGTGTCTTCTGAGCTCGTACAAGGCCTTATTTCATTTGCACACATGATTATGCATGTCATGTGTCTTATATTCCAATGGCTGCAAATGTCATTTCGTAGTCTATTCCTTCTTTCCATGAGAAGCATCGTGCTACGAATATTCCCTTGTATCCCACGATGTTTCCATCTACTTCATGATGGATCTTGTAGATCCATATGGAAGACATTACAGACTTCCCTTTAGATTTTGATACTACATCCTAGACATCATTCTTCTTGAACTGGTACTCTCCTTCCCTTCATTCTTGGCTAGTTCTTCATAGCTGGAAGGCTCTGCATCAATGATAACTATGTTTGAGACCTCTTCTTTCTTTGAAATTATCGTCATAATATTCTTCATCTTGGATTCTTTCTTGAATTGTCGTCACTTGTTCTTCAGAACAAGTCTCATCCTTCTTTTCTTGTAGGAGACTGTACGCGATCTTTCCTACAAGTCAAATGCATTAGTTGTATGGTTAGAAACATTTCATAAGGTATATTCATAATGAAAAATTATTTTGCATTAAGATATAATCATGCAACTATTTTAGCCAATACAACATTCATCCATATCTTACGAAAACTTTCTAGATGCCTTCCATCTCTACCAAGACAACATTGAGATTGTGCACTAATCCAACATGTCAGCAAAGAGGTTTCATTCTAGATAAGTAGCAATGGAGAGTTGTATAGCACCATGAGCTACTTACCCATCACATGCATATTAGTAGTATACTGTCATTAATGCAAACATCCTATCATGAATAACACATCAACTAAATATAAACAAATGCATAACAAAACAATATCATGAAATCACAATTGAATACTTATCTTTATTTGTTTCATGGGTAGACTCCTTTTAGCTTCATCATCTTCTTCATTCATAACAGCATCATTTCTTATCCAAATGCTTAAGAGGTTTCTTCAAGAATTGAGTTCTTCATATTCCTCATCACTTGAGGGATCTTCTTTGAATTGTGAGCACTTGATCTTCAGTTACTCCCATCTTGTCTTCTCTTATTATGGCTCGAGCTTCTTCTTGTGTGTGTTCTTTCCAAAGTATGCGGAAAGTAATCACTTCCTTCTTGCACACATTCCTTGAATGAGTGAATCCCATGAGCCTAGGAGGCCATTCAAGGTGGTTATCACAATTAATGTATTCTCTACTTCTTCATCCACTGCTTCAAGTTGTTCTTTGATTTGAGAGGCCCTTGTAAGGTTTGACTGTATGGTCTCTGCATTCTGGATCTTTACATTCTTCAACTGGTTTCTCAAAGTCATCTTTCGATTTATGTTCTTCCCTTCAAATAACTTGGTCAAGGAATCAAACATATTTCTAGGTGTCTTTAGGGAATACACTTTTGGTATAAGGTGATCCTTGATTGAATCAACAATGATCTTCTTGGCCTTGACCAAGTTCTTCTTGTGTAAGGCTTTAGCCTCATCTCCCTCTAGAGCTGGAACCTTTCCACTTATATAGGTGTCCAATTCATTTTCTTCAAGAACCAGTGAGATCCAATACTTCCATGCTTGGAAGTTTTCAGTTTCACCAAGCTTGTCATCAAGCTAGTGTGATTATTCATTTTGAAATGAGAACCTCAAAAGTAAATAGCAAAAGATTAGATCTTACCGATTTGAGGTGATCGTCCTAGTTCCAGAGCTGGTCGATCTAGGGTTTGTCAGATAAACCCTAACTTTCAAAATTTGGAATTTTTTTGATATTATTTTATACAAATATGCACCTCCTCAAGGTGATCTATCCAATTTACTCCTTTTCTGAAAACAGTGGAGGGAAGCTCCCGAAATAGGAAGCCTCACTTTTCCAAATTCTTCTACAGAAATGCCTGATATTATCTCTATGATATGTTCGAAATAAATACTCATATATGTATGAAACTTTGAACTGAGGTAGCCTCACCTATCCTCTTTCCAACACCATAGGTTTGAGCATAATTGGTTCCTCCAATTGGAACTTATGAGCGCTTTTCCAAGGTGACTTATTTCAGGACTTTTCAACATAGCTAAATTGTACAGACTTCCAAGTGTCATTGTTTCACCCTCGGGGTATGAAACTGTTATCACATAAATTAAATTCCGTTCCCTATCTTGAACATCTTGAAAAATTTCATTTGGTCCTTTGTATCCCGAGATACAACAATTCTCCCTAGGTGTCCTGTTTAGGGATGAATCCTAGAAGAGGATGGAACCGTGATTTGGAGGAATCATATCTCCCATAATATAGGGAATATGTGGCTAAAAGTTTTACACAAGGTACATAAGGATTTTATATTTGTCCTGTGAAACATTCGGTGCTTGATCCTTCTTTAATCTCGCGATATAGCAAATGTACCAACACTACTAGGTTTAGTATTTTAGGGGTTTTCAGGCCAAGGGTCAAACTAGGATTTGAATTTCCCAGAGTTTTACTCAACCAAATACTTCGACCTTGGTATGTAAACTTTTATTTTGATGAGGAGAGAAATACTATGCCGGGCTCACTCAAAAATTCCTCTTTTGTAAAAAGCTCTAATTTCCCGCAACAAAAACTCAAAATGCCCGAAATCAAATTCTTCTTCGACAAAAAGATGCGCCCTTCAATGGAGAGTTATCCTAGCCTCCTTTTCCTGATGGATTTTGGAGAGAGACCCAAAAAATAAGAAGCCATAGCTTCTGCAGCTGCACAGTGTCTTCTTCTTAGGTTAGCATTGATACCATGTTATATTTTTATCAATTTGACAATATGATCTAGGATCTTATCTGAGAGCATAACATGCACAGTAATAATAACAAGATACAAGAGACACAAATATTTTCCTTGGGGAAACTGTTAGTGCCAGAAACTGTTCCCAGACTACAAGAGAACAAGCCAACACAATCTCAATAATCACAATAAAGTAAAATAGGATTTTTAGGGTTTTCAAGGTTTTTTGGTTGAGCAGTTTGAAGACAAGAGGGAAAACATTCATAAAACCAAATTAAACACTAAATCATGAGCATTGAATGGCTAAGATGCATAACATATAAACCATAATCCAACAAAAAACACAATACTAAATTTCACCCACAGTTAGCAAGCATTCCAAGCATAAAAACATTAAACAAGAAATGAATATACCAGCTGAGTAATTAACACAAATTATAAATGAAACCAGTCAATAAACTGAAGGGAATATAGTGCACATATTTCATAGTTCATTCCTCAAAAAACACATAAGAGTCTTTACTTAGCTCATAAAATAGCATGATGACCTCCCCTTGTCAGCAACAAATCCAACCTATTGTCTTCTTTCAGACTTACATTTATCTTACTTTCAAAATCAGTTAGATAACTGAATTATAACTGCTTTTAAGGATACCTATCAAATAGTTCAATTTAAAACATCTTTACCAAAAATAAAATAACTTTTCAAACTTAACTAATAACTAACTTTCTTGACTAACTTTCTTGACTAACTTTCACAAATCTTTAGCTGCTTCAGCCAATAAAGAAATTCCTTCCAAGGCTTGAGCTTTCTTAATTTCTGACTGTAAAGTCTTGCTTTCATTATCATTAAGTTGCTGTTCAAATTTAGAGGTTTTATTTTCATGGTTTGAAGCTTCTTCTAGTTTAACCTTCTCTTCATCCTTGACTATTACCTTTTTCCTGAGCTTCTTAATTAAAGTCTGCCCTTTATTTGCTTGT
Source organism: Pseudotsuga menziesii (assembly GCA_001517045.1). Classification (NCBI taxonomy): domain Eukaryota; kingdom Viridiplantae; phylum Streptophyta; class Pinopsida; order Pinales; family Pinaceae; genus Pseudotsuga; species Pseudotsuga menziesii. The sequence goes on from LPNX010652401.1 coordinate 146,132, forward strand.
CTTCTGTGAGACTGTCCCTCTTGATCAGTTTTAAAACTTGACAAAAAAATGAAATGCTCCCAAGTCTTCCCCCTAATCTACAAGACAGTGCTTATGATAAGCTTGATGAGTCCATGATGGAAAACATACTGCTTTGTATGATCTTGGTGCTCTCTAACTCTGCATGAAATCTTTTGTAGACTTTTCAGAAAGAAGAAAGGTAAGTTCATTTTGGACTCATCACTAAGATGATGAAGAAACCTAAAGTGATATTTGAAAACGAAAGCATATCTACCCTCACAGGTAACATAACTCTGCAAGACTTTAAAGGGATCAATCCAATTAGGTTTAAAGTTATGGATTGGAACACCTTTTCCCCAATCTACAATCACACCAGGAAGCAAGTACTTTTAAGCATTGAAGGTGAATGGAACCTTTTTAAACCATAACTCTCCTTCATCCAAGATCCGTATTGCCTCAGATATTAATTCCTTAGTCAATTTGAACTTTAAGCTGTCAAAAGACACTATGTCTTTGTCTAGACATTGAGCAAATTTGTATGACACTTCATCAAGAAAACCTTCAATTTTCTTAAATAATGTTAACCATCCTACATCTGAAAGTAACTATGCACATTATGGAAAATTCTTCACCAAGCTTAGGTCAGAGGGATCTGCCCTGTTTGTTTTCCCACTCTTTTTCATGTTTACTATGGTTAAATAGCTTCTGTCGATATACCACAGTCTAAATTTCTTCAAATCTCAATAGACTGACCTAAAATACAGTTCAAGAAACTCCAACAAGCTCTGCTCTGAATCCTACTGTTTAAATGATGAATAATTCGAATTTGTCATTAATGATTTCTTCATAAAAGCCCTAAATTTAGAAAACTTTAGCAATGGAACACGAGCTACCTATTAAGAATACCAATTCGAGCACTGGAATATAGTTATTTTAATGGTCAAGTGTTGAATTGCATGCTCCACCTGTCTCCAACTGCTTAGACCACTCCAGCCAGCAGCTGCTGAAAGCCCTAATTTCTTGTTCAGTTACAAAATCCTAATTTATCAGCATTGTCTTCTCACCACGATCTTCACTTATTTCTCGTGTCCTTCAAATGAAAAACATAATCCCAAATAGCTTTGTCTCATTATACTCCACTGTCATCATTTTATCTGCTCCGCATGAAATCGCCACGATCTCGCCCTTATGATGATCATCTACCTGTTTCAGTGATTAAACTATGGAAGACACTTATCAAATACATCATATAATGTGATTGACACCTCAAATATGAGAATCCCAAATAAATTGGACTGAAAAAATGATGATTTTAGCTCACGCGATTTTCTTGTAGCACTCCAGTGCATCTGTTTTTGCATTGTGCTACAAGAAAGTCCAATTTAATGATTTCACAAAATTAAGCCAATAATAAGAGTTTGCACTTGGTTTAAGGGCCTAAATTTAACTTATAATGCTATTTAAAAAACTTTATAATCCATATATGCCTTATAAAACCCTTCAATTATAAAATCAAAGCAAAACTTGTAAAACTAAGCTAAGAAATCAAAAATCATGAGAATTAAAAGTTTAAAATTAAAATTGACCCTATCAACAAAATGTTCTAGAAACAAAAAGTAAAAGCAAGGTTCAAAATATGAATAAAAGCATGAAAACAATGGAAGACAAAAACATGACCTAACATCTGGCTCCTGCTGCGGGATGAAGTCCTCCTTGTGAGGCTTCAAGAACATGTAGACCAGTGCCTTCTGTACTGCTACTTGCTAATCTGCAAAATTTACATTGGGTTATGGAGTCCTTAATCTATTTACTCACACCGGTATATACAAGGAAAACCAAAATCCCTTTCAAAAACTGTAAAAATGCTTGAGGAATCGTCCATTAACTGGATTTGACAATTCCTCACCCTCCAAGGTCTATAGAACAAAAGTATTGTTTTCCAAAAACTTAGATACTAGGAAAGGACCAAACTAGAGGTTATCAAACTTCCCATGTTTTCCTTTTTGCACCTTCCTTGCATCCCATCTCAAAACCATGTCTCCTATTGAAAAGGTATTATCTTTGATCTTCCTGTCAAATCTTTCTTTAATATTCAACCTGTATAGATGTTCCTTTTCTTCCACTTTTTCTCAATTCTGCTGCAACTCTATCATTGCATAAATTCTTCTCTGCATATCATTAGGTTCTTCCTAATAGTCTTGAAAAAACTTCATAACTGGGATACCCAACTGAACAGGAAAAACTACATCTGTGACATATACTAATTGGAAAGGAGAAGTTTCAATTGCTTGTTTGACTGTTATTCTGTCTACCCATAATGCGTACTTTAGCATAGAATCCCATGATCTTTTATTATGCTTCAGCAATTTCCTGATACTCTGAATGATGTTTTTATTTGAGGACTCAGCTAAACCATTACCTTGAGGATAGTAAGGGGTTGAATGTTTCAACAGGATGCCATTCTTTTCACAAAATGCCCCCGTATCCTTAGACTTAAAAGCTTTTGCATTATCAGTTAATATTCTCTGTGGACACCCGGATCTACTAAGAATATTTTCTTCAATAAAATCTATAATCACCTTATTTGTGGCATTCCTTGTGGGGATAGCTTCCACCCACTTAGTAAAGAAATCTGTTGCAGTCAAAATCCACTTATGTTGTCCTAAGGAAGATGGATTTATCTCTACTATAAAGTTGAGACCCCACTGCTGAAAAGGGGCACTTACTGCAATTGGTTTTAAAGGTAATGACAACAACTTTTGTTTACCAGCAAATTTCTGACAAGGGATACGTGCTCTTACCTGCTGATATACGTTTGAAAATAAAGAGGGCCAATAGTATCCAGCTCTTAGAATTTTATATGCTGTTACCTTCCAATACTTATGACCTCCACAAGCACCTTCATGAGATTCAGAAATTACTCCTTCAATTTCAAGTTTATCTAAGCATCTAAGTAGGATACCCCCTGGATCTTTCCAAAACAGTTGTTGCTCTACCAAACAGTACTTAGTAGTTTTTAACTTCAAAGACCTAGCATCTTTTTTATCTAAGTGATCTGGACATTGTAAGTACAAAAGAAAATATACAATTTCTGCATACCATGTAGATGCTGAATACAAATCCATAATCTTCTCCTTCTCCAGCTCTACTTGATTTTCTTCCTATGCTGGCTGTTTTGCCATCAAATGCAATCCTAAAGCCTGGCAATTTGATTCAGCTAACAACTTAGCTAAACCTTGTCCCTTTACTAGCTTTGTGGGTATGATATCCACATCATACTCCATGATTTTAGCAATCCACTTTCCTATTTTTCCCTCACTGTCTGGATGGGTCAAAACATCTTTTATGGCAGCATTAGGCACATATGCAATAACTTTGGAGTGAAAAACATAGAGTCTGAAAAATTTCAAAGTTTTTACCAAAGAATAAGCCTGTTTTTCTAAAATACTGTATTTTAATTCAGAATATCTAAGAGTTTTGCTGAAGAATGCAATAGGTTGTTCAAGACCATCCTTATTCTTTTGTAATAAAACAACAGCCAATGTATCTTCAGATGCAAAAGAAAAGGTTAGAAATTTCTTTGTAAAATATGGACTTACTAATACTGGAGCTTCAGTAAGAGCCATCTTAATTTTTTCAAATGAATTCTTTGCTTCTGTAGTCCACTTGACTTCTTGATCCTTCTTCAGCATGGTTGTAATCTGTTTGATAGTCTCAGCAAAATTTGGTATAAACCAATGTAGAAAATTGATTTTACCAATGAAAGATTGAACATCCTTTTTACTCCTTGGCAGACTTATCTTCAGTATTGCTTTCACCCTTTCTGGATCAATCCTTATGCCATCAGCTAAAACTAAATGACCCAATAATTTTCCTTCTTGTATAGCAAAATGTGACTTCTTTGGATTAAGAGATAAACCATATTTTCTACATTTTAGAAAAGTTTGTTTCAAATGTTTTAGATGTTCATCATCTGAAAAGACTGTAATATCATCTAAGTAAATCACTACAAACTTATCTCTTTCCCCAACAAAGGCTATATCCATAGCTCTTTGAAAAGTTTCCCTAGCATTCATTAAACCAAAAGGCATTTTGTCATACTTGAAAGTTCCCCAGGGAGTAGTAAAAGCTGTTTTTTCTTTATCATTAGGATGCATAGCAATTTGATTATATCCTGAAAAGCCATCAACCATAGAAATCCTTTGTGCCCCAACTACCTTCTGCAATATTTGTTCTATTTTAGGCAGAGGATAATTATCCTTCAATGAAGACCTATTCAGATTTATAAAGTCAACACACAGTCTGATTTCTCCATTCTTCTTCCTGATAGGAACCAAATTAGAAACCCATGAAGAATACCTAAGAGGAAAAATGATCTTGGCATCTAATAACTTCTTCACTTCTTTTTCAATAACAGGAAACAAAGCTGGATTTATCCTCCTTAATTTCTGTCGAAAAGGTTTAACATTCAGTTTTAAAGGTACTTTATGTTGTATAATCCTAGTATCATACGTCCTCAAGTATTTATAAGACCATGAAAAAACATCAACATGCACCTTTAACAGCTTGATGTACCTATTTCTCTGTTCTGCTGTGAGTGCTTTTGAAATATTCACCATTCTAGGATGTTCTACAGTACCAATGTTACAATCCACCACATTTTCCTCTGAAGACTGTACAACAGGTTTTAAAGGTGTATCATCTTTTGAAAATATCCTTTCTAAAGGCACCAAACCTTTAGGAATGAAATTACCTTTAAGTTCAATAATCTTGTGGCCAACAATTTCATTTTCAGAAATATCTTCAAACTCTTCATCCTCGGCATCTTCTTCTTGATCAATAAGGGAATTAGAAAACTCATTTGTAAGATCCAAAAATATTTTTATTTCAATGTCATCTTCAAAAACTTCCCACTGCTTTACATTATCAAGCACAGAAGGTTTGTACCTAACCTCAATAGGATACTTTAGCTGTGTGGTTTTGGGAATTCTAAAATGTGTGGCTGCTAAGGCCAATGAATCAACAGTTTGATTATGGTCCCTAGGAATATAGGTAATGTTAAAAGCTACAAAATAATTGTTAATCATATCCCATACCTCATTTCGGTAGACTTTCAGCAAATATTGTTTCACTTGATAGTTGTTCCTCACCTGCTGAACAACCAACTCGGAGTCGCCATATACAGAAATATGCTTAATGCCTAAATCTTTAGCAAATTTCAAACCTAACAGCAAAGCTTCATACTCAACAGTATTATTGGTGGCAATAAATTATAATTTGTACATTAGCTTTACTGTTTCACCACCAGGAGATATTAAAAGAACCCCTGCTCCAGCACCTTTCTTATAAGATGATCCATCAAAGTATAATTGCCAAAGTTCATCTTCTTGTTCCCTACTGCATTTAACTGGTTGTTCCTTTTCAACCTATAACAAACCCGTAGTATTATCATCATCACTAACATGTAACATACAAGTACCCAAATCCTTATCAATAACATACAGGGGATGATTTGTAGGGTTCTTGTCATCTGTCATAATATAGGCAAATTGTAGTTCTCTATACAACCTTCTGTTTTCTCCTCCAAACACGGGAATAGTAGCATATGTTAAATCCATTTGTAAAGTTCCAGCAACCTTCTTTTCCCAAGATCTAGAAAGAAGTAATCCAAATTTAGGTGTGATGTCTGCTACTACCACATCCATAATCACACTCTTCATTGGTAACTGAGCCAAAATGACAACCATATATTTAATCACTCCCAAACATTTTACAACTCATGAATCAAAAGCATACAAATCATGATAGGGTTTTGTTATACTCAAACCTAGAGCCTCCATGATAGCCTTTGGCATTAGGTTATGTGATGCTCCTGAATCCAAAATACAGTTATGTATCATTTGTTCATGAATAGTCAGTGTGATGTAGAATGGGGGTGATTGACTTGCTTCATTCTTAGTATTTTCAGCCAAAGCTGATCCAATAAATATTTTAGGATTTTCTTCTTGTAGATTCACTGTATCAGAAAGAGGCTAGCTGTTTGTTGAACCAATCATTTTAAGAACTGATTCTTTGTAAGAAGGATTCTTCATTAATTCAGTAAAAGGCATAGGGATCTTAATTTTGCCTAATTAATTTTCCAGATTAAAATTCTGCACATTTTTTTTATACCTCAACCTCCACATTCTTCTTTTGTTTATCCTAAATTTTTTTTTCTCTAACACAAGATCATATTGCTGTTGAGTAGGTACAACTAAATTTTTCTCTGGATTTTGAACTACTTGCTTTGGACCTGACCTCAAATTCAATGTTTTCTTTGGTTCAGTCTAATATGCATCAGCAGTTACAACAGTCATTTCAAGATTTAAATCATTTTCTATTTCAAACATATCAGCATCATAGTATTCTGAATTTAAAAACTCTTCTTCAGTAACAAAACCCTTAGTTAATTGTTCTCCAAAATAATTCATATCCTGGTCTGTATCTTCGAATAATACTTCCTCTTCAATTTCTTCTTCATCAACAACATTATTCTGAAGAGGGGGTGATACTCTTTGATCCTCAATTTCTCTCCTTTGTCGATGTATATCATTGTTTGTTCTCTCTCTAGGTATGAAATGAGTTGCAAACTGTCTTCTGAATTGGTTTTGATTGTTAGGGTTTTTCTCACCCTCTTGAACAAGTTTGTTTGAATTCTTTTCTAGTTCCAACTTGTTTAATTTTGCAGTCAGGATCTTAACTAGCTTGGCCATCTCATCAATTTTACCTTTTGCAGAATGGGATATTGAAACCCCTGGAACTGCTTCCTTCTTACCCTTCCTATCATATATCTGTTGAGCTGTTTCCTTATTCAATCAATTAGAAGCCAATATACTAGATTCCACCTCTAATGTTGCATCCTACATGTTCAATAAAGAAATAGGTCTTGTTTCTCTTAGAAGTAAGGAAAATTCATGATCAAAAGCATTTGCATATGTAATTTTTGCAGATGTTTCTAAAGGTTTTATCTCTGTGGGAATTCTACCATACATTTTATTGAATCTTTTCGAAAAATCAGCTATGGTTTCATCCTTCTTTCTCCTAAGGGCTCCAAATTCAATTATATAATAAGTATGATCCTTAGTGTCACCCCATTGTCTCATGAAAAGGTCCCGAAGCTCCTCTATGATAGTGATAGAATTTGCTGGTAACTCCCTAAACCATTTTCTGACATCTACATCAAGGCTTTGTACAAACATCCTCATCCATACATCCTTAGCTTCAATATTATGATTATCAGCATAACTAAGAAAGGCTTCCCAATGCTCCTCAGATGTAGTTTCACCCTATCCATTAAACCTAGGCAGGTATTTCTAATAATTACCTCCAAGAAGTGCATTCAAAGGTGGAGGAAAAACTAAAGGTGCATACCTAGTTGCAACCATTCGATCCATCATATCTATTGGATGATTTTGTGCTGCCATTTTTAGGTTGACTGACTTTGGTGATGAAAAGACTTGACTAGAATTGGCTGAAATGGAGTTTTACTAAATTTTAGATGAAATAGAGGAATTTTACCAGGAGATACTGTCTTTGCTTTTTAAAGGATTGAGGATCAGTGAAAACTTGAAAATTACTGACAGGAATTATAGGCTTCAACCAAGGTGAAGTTTATTCTTCTCTTTTCAAATCAGATAAAGGTGATATAATATCTAACTGATCAGGGTTACATAGGGTTGGTTATGACTGAGACCTTCTAATTCTTCTAGCTTTTTCAGTATCTGTTCTGGGTATGAAACACCCAACTGCAAAGGTGAACTGGGTCTATTTCTTGTTCCAACTCCCTTAGTAGCCACTGTGAAAAGCTGGTGAAAAGTGGTCTTTAAGATTTGCTGGTTTAAGTTCACCTCTTAAAACCAGTGAAATGATAAGTATCCTAGGGAAAACTATGTTTTCAACTTCATTCCCCGGCAACGACGCCAAAGATGTTAGTGCCAAAAATTATTCCCAAACTACAAGAGAACAAGCCTGTTGGTAATAACTCCCGATTCAATATTCTATTCACGACTAAAACATTAATTTATAGATTACAATGAGGCGGTTGAGAACCATCCTTTTCACCTTCCCGGGAAACTA
>LPNX010652401.1:155309-255926 GCA_001517045.1 Pseudotsuga menziesii
GCTAGTGGTTCTTCATCATTGATTGAGAGTCTTTCAATTCTCTCAATCACATCATCCAATTGAATCTCTTGATCAGGTGAAGTAGCAGGAACTTCTTCATGCGAGGGAGTTGGTGCTTCATATGGAAATTCCAAAGGTTGATCCAGAATAGGAATCCCCCCTTCAAGGTTTGGAATTTCATATTCATTTTCATAATAGTTCTTTGGATGAGGATAATTTTCCAGATGATCAAGCTGTCTCTCAATGGACTGGTCATTTTTATTAGTTTCAAGAAAAATGACATCTTTGGAAATAACAAATTTCTTGTTTACCTCCTCATACAAACGGTATGCCTTGGAGTATTCTTCGTACCCCAGGAAAATGCATCTTCTGCTTCGAGCACCAAGCTTGTTTCTTTGCTCCTTCGGAATCAAGGCATAACAGGTGGAACCAAAAACTCTGAGATGCCTGACTGAAGGGAGATGGCAAAACCACATTTCATGTGGAGTCTTGTCCTCAAGAGCATTTGAGGGACTTCTATTTCTCAAATATGCTGCACATTTTACTGCATCACCCCAAAACATTAGTTTCACATTCTTGAAAAACATCATTGAGCGAACCATATTCATTATGGTTCTATTCATTCTCTCCACTACACCATTTTGTTGAGGATTGTAGGGAACGGTAGTCTGATGTGCAATTCCATGTTGACGAAGATGAGCTTCAAAAGCATTTGAAGTGTATTCTTTTCCATTATCAGTACGAAGTGTACCAATTTTTTATTGTGCTTGCTTTTCAATTAATGCATGAAAGTCTTTGAATGTTTGAAATGCTTCTGACTTTATCTTTAAACAGTAAATCCAGCACATTCGTGAGTAGTCATCAACAAATGTAATAAAGTACTTATTCCCATTTGCTGAAGGAGTTGGCATTGGGCCACACAAATCAGAATGCACTAACTCTAATTTCCTACTAGCTCTGAAATTAGACTCATGAAATGGCAGCTTACTATGTTTCCCTAATATACATGCATCACATTTTTCCTTCTCTTTAGGAATGGTGGGCAAGCCAAATACACCATTCTTTCTCAACAAACGAAGACTGTTATAATTTAGATGACCAAATATTGCATGCCACAATGAGCTAGATGACATATTACCTTCTCCATGCTGAGAAAGGTAGGCATAGTTCTGAAATCTTGCGGATGAACCCTTGAGCTTCAGCAGCTTTCCATCTTCGTATCCAGTCATGATGACTTGGTTGTCAGAGGACTTTCTTATTTCAACGATTCCATCAAACATGTGGATGGAATGGCCTTGCTATCGAATCTCCACCATGGACAAGAGGCTTCTCTGCAACTCAAGAAGATAGAGAACGTTCTTCAACAAGAAATCAGGGAATCCAGGCATCTTCAGTCGAATGGTGCCCATTCCTTTTGGTTTAATACTTGACTTATCTGCAAAGTACACTATGCCATCGATTGTTTCATTCAGTTCTTCAAAACAATCTTTTCTAAATGTCATGTGTGATGTTGCACCAGTATCAAGCAGCCAACAATCTTTATAAGATGAAAGAGAAGTCATTTCATTAAATCCAAGGTTACAATGTGCAACAATACAAGAATCAGAAGATTTACTAGCATCTTGGTCATCTTTCTTCTGGTTGTGCTTGTCTTTGATGGATTCCCATGAAGCCCAGCACTAATCTGATGTGTGCCCAGTCTTTCCACAACATTTGCATTGCAAGTTTGATCTTTTGCTTTTTCCCCCTCTGCCTCTGAAATTTCTTCTTCTTATACCTCTCTCTTTGCCGCAATCTCCCTTGGAAGGGTCTTTGGATTGGTCTTTGCCGGCAAGGGCAGCACCAATACTAGATGCCAAAGAGAGCATCTTTACAACTGTTAGTGTAATTTACAATAATGAACTTGATATGACAAAGAGAAAAACAATAACCTTGTAGGTCTACAGTCTCTGCCAAGGTGTACAATGCAAGTTTCAGGTGAGCATACACAAGCTTCTTCAATATACAAAATATATCAGTCACTATGCAATATATTAGTCTCAGTATTCAGAATTTACACAGGCTCTCTTGATTTCGTAGGCAGCTCCACAGGTTCAGTAGCATTTCAGGAAGTAGACATCAGCATGTATACACCAGCAATCATAGAAAAGTTTCCAGACTCCAAGCAGTATATATACTCAACGCATATATACCATTCAGCATCAGTCAGCATATATATATTCTTCAATATATCAGTCTGTCTTCAAGTGCCAAATGTCAACAAATAAGAGCGCTATTCTTTGTATGTTCAACTCAACAAAAGACGTGGGTTCAATGTGAGATGAGTGGGTACATGGGTGCTATCATGAAGTCGAGCCAAAATTCTTCTTGTTTTATATCAAGCTTTATTTTCTTACCATACCAGCGATTGCGCAATCCGAAAAGCGGCTCACGATTTTTCTCCAAATACAAATGTCAAGTGGGATGTAGATTGTACAAAATTAAAATGAATAGACACTATTTTCGTAACTGCAGATAACTTCCACTGCACTTCTGCATTCTAGTGCTTCAATCACATCAATCCTTCATAACAGGTCGATACTATGCATTATGAAATAATACATACCAGATATCAAAATATCAAGCCAACTCTACCACTCACTCTCAGAATAGTACTAACAACTGTTATATGGCACCACCTAATAAATTAGGGTTTATGAATCACTACTCCAACGCAGCACTCACCTTACCAAATCAAAACGCAGCCATCACATCATTTACTCCACGCAGTCTTCAGCAGCTCTCATGCAGGCTCTTTACAAGGCTCGAAATCACCAACTTTATACTGGTCACGTAGCATCAACGCAGCATCAAAAGATGGTTAACGCAGTCACGCACGAGTGCCTCCACGCAGCATTAAAGGAGTGAGCCTTCAAACAAACAGACTATCCCATGCATCTCAATGCAGCTCTTCAATACAAGCTTCACACCGGTCTCCTCCACGCAGTCTCCTCCAGGTAGGTCGCATCACCAAAAAAAGATGCAGGCTCCACGCTCAGCCTTCACATCTCCACGCAGCAATCTTCACATCTCCACGCAGCAAGCATTATAAATACAAAGTCGTAGCAGAAGACTACAATTCAGAATGATATATCATATATATATTAAGTGACTGCAGAATATTGAGACTGATATATCAGTCTTCAACGCATCTATACCACTGAACGGGGAAGCAGAGGGAGGAACGTTTGGAGTTTCCCAAGAACATTCAACAGCTTCTTGTAAAGATTCAATGTCAAACGAGCCCAGTAAGCACCACCAGGTTCTATATTAACGTAGTATATTATCACTCCACGCAATCTTTATATTAGTATATTACACGCAGGCTTTGAATCTCCATTGCACAATCTCTCCAGCTTACACCGTTACCAGCTTACGAGCTTCACGCAGGCAGTCTCCCATTGTCTCAGCCAGAATTAGGGTTTCACAATACATATCAGTCTTCAGATTCATGAAATCACAGCTCTCAACACCAGAATCTGCAGCTTCTCAACGCAGCTCCTCAAATCGACAGCAGTCACGATTCAAGATTACAGTAATTGCAAAAGATCCGAGCTGAATTGAAGGTCGATTACAGCATTTGTAAAAGATAAACACTTCTCAGCAAAATCTCTTTCCATTGCACCATTCAGATTTCAAGACTGAGATATACGTGGAATCACAAAAAAAAACTAGAAAGTCTCCACAGGGCGCAACGCAGATATCTATCAACAATCTCAACGCAGATATCTATCAACAATCTCACTCTCACCACCACGCAGCAATCTCACTCTCACCACCACGTAGCTGTCTTCAGGTAGATATTCAACAACTACAGATCGCAGAGGATAGGAGAGGCGGCCTACAAAAAATTAGGGTTAGGTATACCACAATTTTTCAAGCAGAGAATAAACTCAGGCAGACGGAGTAACGCATACATTGCATGCGACTCCACTGGCAGACTGATGGAGCAGTATGGCAATGGACTGGCAAGCAGAATGCCAGGAATGGGCAGAAATGCAGCAGGAGTTATGGCAGACAGCCCTGCTCTGATACCACTTGTTGGTAATAACTCCCGATTCAATATTCTATTCACGACTAAAACATTAATTTATAGATTACAATGAGGCGGTTGAGAACCAGCCTTTTCACCTTCCCGGGAAACTATTCAAATTCCTATTTAATTATTTATTTACAATAATCCTGACGGATTATATTCTAACAAAGCCAACACAATCTCAATAATCACAATAAAGTAAAATAGGATTTTTAGGGTTTTCAAGGTTTTTTGGTTAAGCAGTTTGAAGACAAGAGCGAAAATATTCATAAAACCAAAGTAAACACTAAATCATGAACATTGAATGACTGAGATGCATAACATATAAACCATAATCCAACAGAAAACACAATACTGAATTTCACCCATAGTTAGCAAGCATTCCAAGCATAAAAACATTAAACAATAAATGAATGTACCAGTTGCGTAATTAACACAAATTATAAATGAAACCAGTCAATAAACTGAAGGGCATATAGTGCATACATTTCATAATTCAGTCCTCAAAAAACACACAAGAGTCTTTACTTAGCTCATAAACCAGCCTGATGACCTCCCCTTGTCAACAAAAAATCCAACCTATTGTCTTCTTTCAGACTTACATTTATCTTACTTTCAAAATCAGTTAGATAACTGAATTATAACTGCTTTTAAGGCTACCTATCGAATAGTTCAATTTAAAACATCTTTAAAAAAAATAAAATAACTTTTCAAACTTAACTAATAACTAACTTTCTTGACTAACTTTCACAAATCTTTAGCTACTTCAGCCAATAAAGCAATTCCTTCCAAGGCTTGAGCTTTCTTAATTTCTGACTGTAAAGTCTTGCTTTCATTATCATTAACTTGTTGTTCAAATTCAGAGTTTTTATTTTCATGGTTTGAAGCTTCTTCTAGTTTAACCTTCTCTTCATCCTTAACTGTTACCTTTTTCCTAAGCTTCTTAATTAAAGTCTGCCCTTTATCTACTTGTCTTCTATGAAACTGTCCCTCTTGATTAGTTTTAAAACCTGACCAAAAAATGAAATACTCCCAAGTCTTCCCCCTATTCTGCAAGACAGTGCTTATGATAAGCTTGATGAGTCCATGATGGAAAACAAACTGCTTTATATGATATTGGTGCTCTCTAACTCTGCATGACATCTTTTGTAGACTTTTCAGAAAGAAGAAAGGTAAGTTCATTTTGGACTCATCACTAGGATGTTGAATAAACCTAAAGTGATAATTGAAAATGAAAGCATATCTACCCTCACAGGTAACATAACTCTGCAAGACTTTAATGGGCTCAATCCAATCAGGTTTAAAGTTATGGATTGGAACACCTTTTCCCTCATCTGCAATCACACCAAGAAACAAGTAATTTTGAGCATTGAAGGTGAATGGAACCTTTTTAAACCATAACTCTCGTTCGTCCAAGATCCCTGTTGCCTCAGCTATTAATTCCTTAGTCAATTTGAACTTTAAGCTATCAAAAGATACTATGTCTTTGTCTAGACATTGAGAAAATTTGTATGGCACTTCATCATGATAACATTCAATTTTATTAAAGAATGTTAACCATCCTGCATCTAAAAATAACTGTGCACATTGTGGAAATTCTTCACCTAGCTTAGGTCAGAGGTATTTGCCCTGTTTGTTTTCCCACTCTTTTTCATATTTACTATGGGTAGACAGCTTTTGTCGATATACCATAGTCTAAATGTCTTCAAATATCAATAGACTGACCTAAAATACAGTTCAGGAAACTCCAACAAGCTCTGCTCTAAATTCTATTGTTTAAATGATGAATACTTTGAATGTATTGGTTAATAATTCATCATTTAAAATGTTTTAAGTGAAAAACTAGTATTCTGCCTTCAAATTTGTCATTAGTGATTTCTTTAGAAAAGCCCCAAATTTAGAAAACCCTAGCAATGGCACGCGGGCTACCTATTAAGAAGACCAATTCGAGCACTGGAATATAGTTATTTTAATGGTCAAGTATCGAATTGCATGCTCCACCTGTCTCCAACCGCTTAGACCACTCCAGCCAACAGCTGTTGAAAGCCCTAATTTCTCGTTCAGTTACAAAATCCCAATTTATCAGCACTGTCTTCTCACCATGATCTTCACTTATTTCTCATGTCCCTCAAATGAAAAACATAATCCCAAATAGCTTTGTCTCATTATACTCCACTGTCATCATTTTATCTGCTCTGCATGAAATCGCCACGATCTCACCCTTATGATGATCATCCACCTGTTTCAGTGATTAAACTATGGAAGACACATATCAAATACATCATATAATGTGATTGACACCTCAGAGATGAGAATCCCAAAGAAATTGGACTGAAAAAATGATGATTTTAGCTCGCGCGATTTTCTTGTAGCGCTCCAATGCATCTGTTTTTGCATTGCGCTACAAGAAAGTCCAATTTAATGATTTCACAAAATTAAGCCAATAATAAGAGTTTGCACTTGGTTTAAGGGCATAAATTTAACTTATAATTCTATTTAAAAAACTTTATAATCCATATATGCCTTATAAAACCCTTCAATTATAAAATCAAAGCAAAACTTGTAAAACTAAGCTAAGAAATAAAAAATCATGAGAATTACAAGTTTAAAATTAAAATTGACCCTATCAACAAAATGTTCTAGAAACAAAAAGTAAAAGCAAGGTTCAAAATATGAATAAAAGCATGAAAACAATGGAATACAAAAACATGACCTAACAGAAACCATAAAGGAGAAAACCTTGCAACTTCCTCAGAGATAGAATGAGCAACAGTAAAACCCAAGGACATAAAGATCATCTCCAACAATTGTTCTCTCTCTCAGTTGTGTGAGCACTTCCTCTCTCACTCATGCGCCCCAATTGAGTGAGTGTATGTGACAAATAGAGTCTCACCCTCTATTTATACTAGTTTCTAACTTGATAATTACTTACCAGGGATGACATCTCTAGGAGAGTCTAATAACCCTAGTGCCCCTCAACTATGGGGACTTCCCCCCTCGATTAAGAAGGAGGGTTAACCTCAACTCAATTGTGAGGACTATTTCCTTGACTCACTATAAAGGGTTAAACTCAATGAATTTACATGACTTTATTATATTAATGACATTTTCAATAGTAACATCGAGGTACAATGAAATACAATTGATTCTCCCGATAGGAACATTGAGGTAGAATATAAGATATACAAGTGAATACATTCCGAAGTTACAAATACATCAACAAATACAAAGATGAATCTCTTAATGATTTCTTCTCCATATTTATATTAATATGTTGCAAATTTCATGAGAGACACCAAATTTCTGAAAAAGACACAATTGATTGGTTTTTCCATGTTAATTCTCTTTCTGACACACTTGATTTGGAAAAAAAAGATAAATCTGAAATTAATGACATGCATATTGATAATTATCTTAGTTGATCAGTCAAGGTTGATTTAGAATCTAATCTTGTTAATTCGACTCAAAATAATGAAATTATTGTGCATGCAAAAGAATTAGGATTTTGTGATACACAGTTTTAGGAACAAAAGAATAAGGATTGCAATTCAACTGTTATATTAAGTAACGATCCTAAAACTCTTGTTATATAAGATACAGTGGAAGAAGAATTAAAGATTCTAGATCCAACAATTGAATGTGTTAATGATGATTCTATTATTAATATTACATTATCTTCTTCTCATGGTCAATCAAGTCCCCTCATTCAAAATTCATTATTAGATCAGATTTTTAGTAATTATGTTTCTCTTAAAACAATTAATGAAAGCTATTTTATCAATAGAGAAGCATTTAATTTTTTACATTCTGAAACCTATTTCGCTTTGTATCCAGATAGTTTTTCTGATCAAATATTACATTTGTATGTTAAGAATTTTCAAACTGATACTATTTTTTGGTTAGATTTTGATAGGATACAAAGTAAGTCTCTTAAGTATGAGGGACATATTTTTGTTCAACCTAGTTTATCTCTAAATTTCCACGAAGAAGACAATAATATTCTTACTACCATTGCTCATGTAACAAATGGATCTTCATCTATTTCATATCATGTCATTAAGGATTATGATTCAGTTTGTAATATGGAAAGGGATACAATATTTTCTCATGTTGTAATAGATATTGCTCTATTTTATTGCAACATGATGACAACATCTGGATCTGATGTCATTAATTCTAAGCTTCAATTTGAAGGACAAAATGAGGTAATTGATTTTAAGGTAATACCAAATTGTGATTTTGTTCCTTCCCAATTTATTAATGATAATTTTCCACCAAATCCCTTTCGCAATTTTTTAAACATATTCCTGATAAGATTCATTTTAGTTATGATCTTAATAGGATATCAGTTTTATCCATGAATGCATTACAAACATCATGTCACTTCCAACATGATTTTTATGATCTAATTTTTGGTTGGTTGGAAGAATCATTTATCAAAACGTTTCCATGTCATCCTTCATTCTTTGTACATAAGAAAATTGATTTGATTTGTCCTATGTTGCCATTTGAAGTATTGCGATTTCCAATACTAATGCATAACTTGTTTTATTTTGAAGGTTTCAAGTTACATAACCAGTTGCATTGGAAATTCGATTATACCTAGTTTTTTTTCTTTTTAGAGTATTGTAGGGGTAGGTGTAGAATAGAATAGTTTTTTCATCATTGCTTTAATAAGTAGATTACTCTTTTAGTTTTCTCCAATAAAAATAAAATGATTTGTGACGACTAGCCAAGTCCAAGTTGGAAACAACACTTCTTTAGATGCATTTAGGGAAGTATTTTCTTATCCTCTTTCACTTTATTCATGCTCTCGCTTATTATTGGTTTAAGGCATTCATGTCTGAATTATCTCTTTAGTTTTAAATCATAATGATCTTCTCATCAAATGTTTTGAATTGATTATTTTCCAAGTTTTAAGAGCAAGAAAATTTTGACATGAGACAAAGTAATTAAAATTATAACATCTTTATGTCACGCGGATATTGATCTTTCCTAGAAATACACTTGAAAATGAAGGCTTTTATATATTTTTGTTGCAAATTGAACACAATTTAGTTTAGTTTCTTTTGTACATAGTTTTTAATAAAGGAGGCCTTATTGTTCTAAACAAATTTATGCGAAGCAACAAATATTGATCGTAATTCTTCAACTGAAAGAGAATAAATTTATTTTAAGATTTTTATTATAATCAATTCAATTTATAGATTTAACCTATTTTGATATAGTTATTCTCTTTACAATAACAAATTCCTTCGATTCTACAAACACAACTAACGAATCTTTCTTTTGTTCGCATGAGACGATTTGTTAAGGCTTATTTTACATTTTAATTTAGTTTAATCTTTTAGGCTTCTTTATTTGTTTTCAATAAAGACATAATTAAATCTGATATCGCATGACTTATTTAAAACAAAAAATTTTAAATTACAAATTTTTCTTTTAGTTAATGATATAGTTGTGAGATTTTGATTTATTTCTGGTTCCACTTGTATTTATGTTTGATTTTATCATTCTTACATTTTATTTTCTTGTTGGTTTGTTTTGAGTTTTTCATGATAAAAGAACTTATCACTCTTTTACAATCTTGAAAAGCTTATCTATAAAGGAAATATTTAAAAATATTTTCTTCTTGCCGAAAATCAAATGTTTTTTATTAGTTAATCCCTGATTGTGAAAAATCAATAACAGACTATGCTGATAATTCTATTTGAATATTTCCATCATTATCCTAGAACTTTATCTTTAACTCAACACAAACATATGAGTTTGAAGTTAATTAATTTTAAGTAAAACGGTTTTAGGAAAGAAGTTTCAATCTGTAAATATTAGTAATCTATAGATTCCTTACACCATCCTTTCTCTTAAGGAGTTTCTAAGTCTGCTTCCCCATTTACTAGGCTAAATCAAATTGAGAATAGCACATTACACATAGTTTGTATATTTCTTTAAACTTGCTATTTTGGATATAAGCCATCGGGTAAAACGGGTTAATATACGTCCCTATTAAGGCTATGGATGCCCGCGGGCTGCAGTGGATCCGTCTGTGGTGTTTTTGGATTCAAAATCATAAATATTATATATATAAAGAATCCTTTGCCATCCCACACTCATAGAGAGTTTTCTGATGTTGCTTACCCATTAGTAAATTGAGTCACTGTAAAGCTATACATCTAAATCAGTAAACTGGGACCAGAGCACTTGGAGGTGCAGTTAAAAGGTATCCCTGTCGCGGCTATAAATGTCAGCTGGTAGTAGGGTCCTACCTGTGGTATTGGATTCATTTCTTAATACTATATGTTTTATATGATTAGCTTAATTTCCCGTGGTTAATTCCCGGTAAACTTCTTGTTTCTTACATCTTATGAATAAATTTATTTTTTTAAATGAGTTTATCTTTAGAATTTTTTTTGGATAATGATGGGATTGACTTGGATGTTTTAGAATATTTGAAGTCTAACCAATACTATATCAGTCCATGATAAAGCTATTCATATTATTTGAAATTTAGTATGTGAATGCATTTTATTTTTATTCTTAATTTTTAGATTTCAATACTGTAATTAAGAGATAACTGGTTATTCCCAGCTATTCGCCATCTATTATAGCTACAACAGATCGCATGTTTTATTGAAAACATGAGAGCCCAAATTTTTATATGCAAAAGGTGATACTTAAGTTCCTTAGTCATTTTTGGATTCCCATGTTGTTTACCATGGTTTCTATGTTTTTTTCATGATTTGATTTAGTTAACATCTTGAACAAATTATGCATTTTTGTGTGTTTTTGTGAGTTACGGAAAGAACTAATTTTCCCAAAAAGTGTGTCTTACCTGCAACCCGCAATGTCGATTGCGCAAGCTTGGTTTTGCGTTTGAAACTTTTTTGTTCTGCAACCCGCAATTCACAACATGGATTACAGATGTAGGAACATTTTTCAATAAGCACACTTTACACACCCGCAACCCACAACCCTCAATTGTGGATTGTAGGAAGGTCTTTACTCCATGATATGTTTACGTTTCGCAACTCACAATTACGGATTGTGGAATGTTTTGGTCACTTGTTGAGTTTGTTCTCTCCGCAACCCGCATTGTGGATTGCGGCTTGCAGAATGTGCATTATTTTCATTTTTACTTATTTTTTTTTATTCTTTTGAGTTGTTTTTTATCATTTCAGTTGGTTCTATAATCTCGATGGTTAACTTAACATGTTATCTTTCACATTCCCCACTTAGATTTGGTCTTCATTGAAGAAGTTGATTTATTTTATTGGTTTTTGGAGATTTCAAAGATCTTGTCATTTGATTCTGACTATTGTGTGTAATGATTTCTTCTCCTTATTTGAACCTGTTAGAATCATTTACATGCTTCAATTTTGGCTAGTTAAATTCATATGATATTTTGATCGTTTTGGCAACAAAATTGAACTTCATTGAATCAATAAGTTTAAAGAGAATCTTGACGGGTTAGAATAATTTGATTGAACACTTATTTTTTCGTTTTGAATTATGACTTGAAAGTGTGTACATTAAATAATGGAAATATTCAATCACTTATCATTAAGCAAAGTATTATATTTTACAATTGATAACTAGCTTTGCTTATTGATAAGATTATTATTATTGTTTAAATTATATTCGATATACTTTTAAAGTACAATATTAATAATTTATTTATGTGATTGAATTTAATATATCATAATATTTACAATGTTAATGCATAGTATTTCACTAAACCCTAATTTGTTGTTTCCATGAAGTGTGAAGTTTAAAAATGAATTGCGCACCTGTAGAAGACAGTTTTTCATGGAGTATTATGAGAAAAACATGAGGAAATAGCTCAAACGATTGAAACCCACTTCCCAAACATGCACATTTACCCCTAATCGTGAACCATTTTGCAAATATATAAACAATTTGGGAGAACATTGTGACCGAACAGAGGCGAATGTTCCAGAAATTCATTCCAAACGTTTTTTGCATAGCTGAACGAACCAGACATCTAGGGATTTGATGCTATCCTTCCCACTAATCTTCACTTCTATAAATTATACCTTAGCATTCTCAGAGAGGGGAGAGGTGTTCAACAGATCTGTAAATATTTCTCTTTCATAACTGAGGAGACGCTTCCAGGGAGAGACCTTCATACCAAATAATCAATATTTTCTTCTTTGCAATCTTTTGTAAATTTCTTTCAAGGGATAATGTACAAAGGTTATGTCTACAAGATTTCTGGGTGGATTATGAAGCTCTTTAATTTCTTATTGAAGCTGGAATAAAAGACCAGAAACAACTACAACAATCATTCATCTAAGTTATATGGTATTTTTCTGCATTTTCTCATTTGAATTAATAATTAGATTTGAACATTCTCTCTGCAACATTTGTAGCTAATGTTTTACTGCATTATTTTGTGGTAGATTTGTTTAATTTGATTGTGATAAATGACTGGAGGTTTAATGTATAAACAATATTTTCCAAATTGCAATAATTTCTTATTGTCCATTTTGTAGAAAAAATGAATGTGCCTATTAATTGCTGAGTTGTTTGAGTTTCTTTAAACAATGCAGTAATTATCTTTTATATGCGTTAAATTTCTCTTAAATTAGGCTCCTAACATATATTATTAGATAGGTTATTATTCATATTTTAGTTTAGTTAATATTTAATTTTAATATCTTTGATTTAAATATTCATTTCTATAATTATAGAACTTCTTCTCGTAGTTACAGAATTATTAACTTTAGATTGCATTCAAATTACATTTAGGATTAGTTCCAAATTTAATTCAAAGTCTCCCTTTTAAGGAGCAAACTCAACGACTCAAAGAGTGCCAGCAGAGGCCGAATATCCGTGGGTGTTAACCACACCAAATAGCTTGGGGATAGGGTCATACTTGCGTACAATTATCTGAGTCCTTTGGCTGGGTTTTCATCCCCTATTGTTTTCCTCAAACACCATTCCAACACCTACACAACTGAGATATCAAAAAGGGCTCAATATATGTTATCTAGGGAGGCACAACTTTCTATGCAAGTAGATCTTCAAAATCCCAAATTTTGCAAAACCTTAATTTCTTACTAGAGGGAAAGGAGAGAGAGTTTAACCTTGTGAAAGTTGTTCTATTCAGGCTAGCTTTAATACCATGTTAAGATTTCATATGCTTAGCTAGATATAATTAGTGTTTAATTCAAATTCACAATAGTAGCATATGTAGAATCACTATAAGAAACACACTCACAAGATAGACACATATTTATCTTGGAAAACCCTCAAGGGGAAGAAAACCTAACAAAACTTCCTCTATATAGATGTATACGATAAAAACCCAAAACATGTGATCCTTATTTTTTCTAGTATCTCTCTCTCTCTTTCTCTCTCCTATGCGATCTACAAAAGTGTGCATGTGTTCAAATGAGGAACACAAATCCTCTATTTATAGTCTTTCTATCACTTGAATTTTAACCTAACAAGTCGACCCCACTAAACTGACTGGGCCGACTTCACCTAGGAAGACTCAAAACAATATTATATTATATTCATTAGGGTACTATTGACCCGAATTACAATGGATGTTATACCTCATGAATCTATGATGACCAAATACAATAGTAACATCCAGACGGAGGAATAATACATCTCCCTTATGGTACATCAATCAAATACACTTAGAATATTCTTCGAAGTTACGATATTTCAAAAATAGGATAGTGGACAAGATGTAAAATACCTTGGCATTAGAGAATCTATAAATTTCATGAGATGAATAATTTAGAACACAAAAAACACTTTATCTTGGAACACTTCCTCTACAAAGATAATAAATCTAACTTTAATATTTTTTAATAAAGTCAAACTTGTTAATTTGTTAACCCAAAAAAATCAAATCGATATTTTATTTTCAAATCATTTGATCATATGAATAACATGATAAAACAAAGTTGATGGTGACGAGGTATAAAGATAGGGTTTGACAAAAGGTTGTAGGGTCTCATGCCTGCTGGCAAGTTCATAGCAAGGCTCATATGACATATTGGGAGGAAGCTCTTGATTATGGATATAAAGGCATGTGGTCATATCCATGGGCTTTTAGGTCGAATGTAGAGTTCAATGATATTTTGGAGAGCTTGAAGGCCTTCAAGGAAACAATTTTTCAAAGTGAAGGTGGAAATGATGATATGCCAATGGACAAGGATGTGATTAGTGTACTTGATATCAATATTTCCCATGATCAATAATTTAAGATAGTGGAAAGAACAACGATGATTTTTAAAAGCGAAGGTACATCCATTTTTGTAAAACCTAGGATAAGACAAGTGAGGCATTATTTCCATAGGAGATCTTATCTCATGAGCCCTAGTACCTGAGGATGAATCTTTGTTTAGGGTTAGATGTAGATTCCCAAAACCCTAGTCTGGAGGATGCTTTGGATATGGTGTAGGCTCTCTTAACCTATGTTTAGTCATTCTGGTGGAGGTGACTGAGGAGATTTCTAGGATTAGAGAGAAAAACCCTAGTTTGGAGGCTTACTTTGGGGTCTGGCCTGGGTGCATGTTCCCTAAAACCTAGTTTAGTCATTCTAGTGGAGGAGAAGGAGGAGGAGAATAGTGTTAGAAAGTAAAGGGATAATATAGAGGAAAAAAAGATAGTAGGGGTGAGGGATCGACACAAGAGGAAACATAAGGTGTTTAAGGTGCTTGATGCAAAGCTTTCAATGGTGCTCAATCACGACATTGGGATGGAAAAGGTGATAAAGCTTATGGACAATTGTTTTTTTGGGAAATTCCAGTATAAGGTATGCCAGTGAAGGGAAATGATGGAGTGGATTGATGAACATTGAAAACCCTTCCTAGGGTGCAATCCAATGGTTCATCTGTTGGTTAAGGGTTAGATTTGCATCACAACAGAGAGGGATAAAGAAAGAGTTTGGAATATTACTGGATATGGGAAAGGTAGATTTTAGTTTGTAATCCATGGAACATTGGCTTTGACTCTAGAATAGAGCCTCTTTATTTTCAACACCTTTGGGTTTTATTGTTAGAGTTCCCTTTACATCTATGGTCGAAGGAGGGTTTTAAAGACCTTATGAATAAATTGGGTAAGTTCTTGTGTTTTGATGAGTCTTTTATGGTTTGGGAAGATAAAAGGGATAGTGAAGGTCCTTGTTGAAATAGACATCTACAAAGGGCTATTCTCATAGATTGAAATTTATTAGAGGAACAGTTCATTCTTCCAACCTATTGACTACTCGAGAATGTTGTTTAGGTGTTCACTTGCCACTCAACATGTCACTTGAAACATTATTTCCAGAAGTCCACTCTGAAGAAAATGACAAGGAGTTGGCACTCAAACCTTGGGGATGATGTTTGTGTGAACCCTAGCTCATTTGAGGAAGCCAATACACACTCACTAGTCTCTATTAAGGGTTTTCATGAAAATGCCTTGAAATATTTAGAGCGACCTAGTTCTTTGAAGGGGGAAACAAAGTTGATGTTGGCTTATGTTGATCTAGACGAGGGGGGTGATAGTCAAAAGACTAAATTGGTTAGGAATGAAACTAGTACTGAAGGAATACATTGAGATGAATATTATTTTTTTGGGTAATGCCAATATAAAGCATGAGGAATTTTTTATGAGAAAAAAACAAAATGGATCTCTTGGACTTGGTTCAACATTGGTGGATTTAGATCTATTACTTGTTTTGAATGGTACATTTTATCTGGAAGAGGGCGATGTTATGGAAAATTATTTGATATATAATTAAATATCTCTTCATGAAGGATTGAGCTTGGAAGACTTAGTGATGGTGACAGGTAAGCATTCACTTGTCCCTTCTCTCTCTTTTAAAGGTGCATGGATATTAGAAGATATATCTTCCAATTTAGATTTACATGATTATGCCTTAGTTTCAATATTCCCTCTTGTTCTACCCTATCATCTGGGTCTTTGGATGGATAGGATATTATGTCCTACAAATAACTCTTAGGTAAGACCCCTATGGAGGTTTTCAGTGTTCCTCCCATTATGAACATGGGTTGTAAGAACAAATTTTTAGAGGTTTTCTCTAAGGATTTTGACATGGTGGCAACCTTTAAATATATAAACAAGCATAAGGGGAGAGCTAGTGCAGTGGAGGGTGGATTAGTTCCCCTACCAAAGAAGAAACCATCCAAAAAACTCGTCTTATCAATTGAGAGTTTTATATCAACTGATAGTCCTCTAGGAATTTTTTCTGGTGGTTTTCGCACCCTTAGAGCGGGGAATCCCATGACAAGGGGTTAGTTATGATTATCCTTAATCTTAATCTCAAGGGGGTGGGAGGAACCCCTAAGAGACGTGGCCTCTTGTCTTTATTTGGTACTATAATACATAATGTCATTCTTTTCTAATAGAATACGGTCTTGGGGGATAAGTTTAGGGAAGCCTCAATGCTTCTCCTACTAGGATAGAGAACTAGTATTTTCAATGCCTGCAGTTTTTTTGGTGAAATTTTCTCAACTTGGAATCACCGAATAACTTAATTTAACACGTACTTATCTAGTGTAGGGTTTATTTTGGAAGGTATGCTTAAGGATTTAAGTTGTCCAATCAAGTTTCTTAACTGATATGGTCCATATCTAGGGTAGAAGGAACTTTAGTTTGCTTTTACCTACGATGGCCTATTTTCTGATTTGAAGCTTATCTTAGGGGGGGTTTAGATTTGAATTTGGGTGTTATGGAATTTTTTTGGGGGGGGGGTGAATCAATATTGGATCCTCTTGTTGGATTTTTTATTCATATTTTTTATGAATCCATCACTATATGGAAAAGGCCCTGTAGCAGAGGTTTTAGTGGAACCTCTGCAAAAAACATGTCCCTTCTGTGTTTATAGCGGAGGTTCTAGTGGAGGCAAGCAATCATAGGTTTTAGTGGATATTTTTTATCGATGTGCCCAAAACCATTATGGCACACCAATGCATCCTTGGTTTAGGCACACAAATGTGTCTTTGGTTTAGGTGCAATAGTTCTCTATGACCCATGTACACCAGTGTGTTTCTAGCAAAAAAAATGATGCTTCTGATAAGGTGCACCGGTGTCAATGCTCCTCATTAGTGAAGACACATCGGTGTCAGTGATCCTCTTTAGTGAAGGAGCACCGAATCTCTTTCTAAGGACTGGGCACACTGATCCTTAATAACCCATATGCATAAATATTATTTTGTAAAAAAACATCGGTGCTTCACTTTTAAAATTGTGCACTGGTGCTCCCCTTATGTTAACCCACACCAGTGTTGGTGCTCCTCTTTAGTGAAGGCACACTGGTGTAAGTGCTCCTCTTTGGTGAAGATGCACCAATGCATCTTTTGTAGAAGCACACCAATGCTTCTAATATACAAAAGAACCAAACACTAAGTCACTTTTTTTTTAACTTATGAAAACAATGTGAATTTTTAAACGTTTTAAAAAAGCAGGAAAATATCTTTAAAAGAGGAAAAAATAGTTTTTATTTATTTATTTATTCATTTCACATGGTTCTATCAGAGAGAAGAAGAAGAGGAAGATGAAGAGAAAGAGTATTGTAGACATGCAACTTCCGTTTTCCCTCTTGATTGTTTCATTTCTTCTTGTTATCTATTTGTTTTATAAAAAAATTCATTTCTCATTATTATTCTTAATTTCTTATTTGGTTTTGTTGTTTGTTTTGGTTGGCTTGAGGGTTTTTCCTCTATTTTGAAGGTTGATGGTGGATTTATTTTAGGGTTTACATCAATATATATGGGTTTCCCCTGCTTATTCAAGGAAGCATGTTTTTTTCATAGCTTTTGAAATTGTTGGGTATATGTTATAATCTTTGCATGTGTGTGTGGTGGGGGCGGGGGGGGGGGGATGTCTGTTAGCAACGTGCCTAATGATCCATGTCAAAAACTTCATAGAAACATACTATTATTAGGTTGTTTTCATTCTAAAACAACTGTTAGGACGTTTCCAACACAAGTGCATCGAGGCCCAATTTGTTTTGGGTTATTTTCAGTTGTTTTTGGGAATCTTCTAAAAATATGTAATTTAATCTCGGTTAAGGGATTGGAGTCTATTTTCTAATCCGGGTTAATGGATTAGGGTATTGGATTTTGTTGAATACCTATATTGTATCGTGAGTTATTCATAATGATAATGAGAAATGAGAGTTGTGGCTCCAACGTTTGATGGTTTTCTTCGTTAGGGGTTTCCAGGGTAAATATCCGTGTTTTATGTGTGAATGTTGTGGTGTAATCTCTGTTTTTGTTAATAGAATCTCTATGATTTTATTCTCTGCATATGTTTAAAAATTACACGCGGTATCATGTCTCGATTATTCGCATCAAGGGACGCCTTTATTGTTGTAGGTTCGATGCAGTTGATAGATCTTGGGTCTATGATAAACCCGGGTTCAGTGAGATATTTACAATGTTGATTTATGCATTAAAAGAGAATGGTGAGCAGTTCGAGAATTGAGATCGAGAAATTAAACGTCTATAACTTTGAGATAAGGAAGCTCAAAATGGAGGATCTTCTTGTACATTGAGAATAATGGATTGTTGTGGT
Organism: Pseudotsuga menziesii; assembly: GCA_001517045.1. Taxonomy (NCBI): domain Eukaryota; kingdom Viridiplantae; phylum Streptophyta; class Pinopsida; order Pinales; family Pinaceae; genus Pseudotsuga; species Pseudotsuga menziesii. The sequence continues at coordinate 173,947 of LPNX010652401.1, forward strand.
TACGAGTACAAAACCCACTAGAATGTCACAAGAATATTGGGATAAATTAGAAACAAGGGAAAGGAGTACAATTAGATTGGTCTTATCAGACCATTTGTTGTTGAACGTATATGGTGAAGATAGTGCGGTAAAGCGTTGGGAGAAACTAGGGAGTTTGTATCAATCAAAATCCCTTGTGAATAAGTTGTTTATGAAAAAGAAACCATTTCATCTCAGAATGGATGAAAATGACACAATGATAGAGAATTTGAATGTCTATAAAAATATGGTAAGTCAGATAACCTCTGTTGCCATTAAAATGGATCAAGAAGATAAATGTGTTACATTATTATGTTCTTTGCTAGAATCCTGGGACAACCTGATTGTTACAATAGGTAGTGCTTGTTGTTGTAATTGTAAATTTAGAATATATTCTGATTTATATTACTATTGTATATTGTTGTACCCCCATCGGAGATGTGTGTTCCTCCTTTCGGGATGTCATCATTCTATATGGTCACTGAGGTAAACCCTCTGTTGTAAGTTGGGGCAATAGTCCCTATTTTAAATAAAGGAAAATGTTTTTATGTGTATTCTTAGGTAGGTCGGCCCCATGGGTAACCTGGCCTACCTAGTGGTTGAGTTAACAACTCAATGAAAGAATATAATTAGGGAGGACCCCTCCTCATTTGTCACACACTTTGATTTCTCTATCATGTGTGTATGAGGAGAGAGAGGAAGAGGAGGGACAAAGAGTAGTTGCAGACATATTTTTCTTGGTTTATTCTATCTTTTCATGTTATCTTTGTGACTGAACTATTTTGAGGAAGTTTGCAAGGTTTTCTCCGTCATGGTTTACCCGATGAAAATATATGTGTCTTGTGTATCTTGTGTATATTTGATGTCTTGTTGTGCTTGTTATTCTTTCATATAAAGATTATAAGTAAAATAACTTAGAAAAAATAACATGGTATCAGAGCTTCCCTAAAATAATGCACTGTGCAGCCGAAATACAACTACAATGGAAGTTACTAGAAATTAGGGTTTCATGCTTGAAAACCCTAGAAGATGAAATCTAGTCATCTTGGAAATTTATCTATAACTCAATATTGGATAAGGATCAGGAGCCAAAAATTTTACAAGCTAAAGATGAAATATTTATGTACCTTTTTTGAAATTTTCAGTGCCATATTCACTATACTTTAGGAGATATGATTCCTCCAAATCAAGGTTCGGGCCTCCTCAAGAGTACATTCATGAGCAGTGACCTAGGAAGAATTTCTATATATCGGGCTAGGAAGGTCCAATTGAAATTTTGCAAGATGTTTCACTTAGGAAACATAATTTAGTTTTTTTGGTCCTCTTTTTAGGCCTCGGATGTGAAATAGTGACACATGGAAGTATGTACAAGTTCGCTATGCTGAACAGTCCTCAAAACAACCACCTTGGGAAACTCAGCATAAGTCCCACTTGGAGAATCCAATTCTGCTCTAATATTTGGGGTTGAAAAGAAGACATGCCAAGATACCTCAATGTGAATTTTTAGACTATGAGGAGATGAAACTTTGTAGATACAACCGAATCAATATCAGACAATTCTGTAGAGGAAATTGGAGAAACTAAGGATTACTGTCCTGAGAGATTCCCACCACTATTTTTAGAAAAGGAGTACATTGGGAAACTCTCCTTGAAGAGGCACATATTTTTTTGAATCAAAAGTTTGAAACTCTAAGTTTGGGAAATTAGGGTTTCTCTAACAAACCCTACATCAACAAGTTCCAAATCTAGGTCGGACACCTAGAATCGGTAAGATCTAAATCCTAGGTATTTCCATTTAAGGTTCTTATTTCAAAATGACTAATCACACCCAGCTTGATTATAAGCTTGGTGAATCTAAAAAATTCCGAGCATAGAAATATAGGATCTCCCTTATCCTTGAAGAAAATTACTTGTATCAGTATATCAGTAAGGAAGTTCTAAGAGCCTGATGGAAATGATGCCAAGGCTAGGGCCAATAGAATAATTGCAGATTCTATTAAGGATCATATCATCCCTCATGTGTCATCCTTATTAGTTTTTCTATATTTTATTATCTTGATTAGGATCTTTGTATGAAATAATAACGAGTATAACTAAATGCATAATATATAAGGGACACACAAGACACAAATATTTTCACCAAGGAAACCATAAAGAAGAAAACTTTGCAAAATTCTTCAGAATAGTAAGATGATCAAAAGTAGTAATAAGAAGTATTCCACAACTATTTTTCTCTCCTCCCTTTGTCTATCTCTCTCTCTCTCATGTGAACTTGAGAGTGTGAGGTGTGTATAAAAGAGGGAGAGCACCTCCATATTTACACCTTTTAAGTCACTAACCAAACATAAGACTAGGGACCACTTGTCTTCCCTAATAGGCCCGATTTCTCCCATAGAGGCTCCAAATACACATTACATGATGTTACACTGGGGACTATTGCCCCGAATTATAATGGAGATTGTACCTCAAAGTCTAGAAATAATTAAGACATCCCGCAAGGGGGTAAACACATCCCCAATGGGGGTACAACAACATATAAGGGTAATACACATCAGAATATCTTTCAAAGTTACAAATACATCAATACTCCCTCTTAACGATGAAGGTATTCTCTTTCTTTATAGACATCAACACATCTAGTCAAGCCTTCATCGTAGAGTCATCATCATAGCTACTTCCATCATCATCTTATTATTTGATCATCATACCATACTATCTGTCATCAGAAGTTTCTATAGATCCATCCCTTTTTCATGCTGGATGTAGGCCTAGTCCTCTATCAGATATTCATCACATCTTGAGAAATCCATCACATAGGAACTATCTAGGACATCCTTCACATTGCCACAAAAATAACCTACATCTTCTACCTTCTTCTCGTCATATCCAGATCATCTCTTTTTTTTTCTACACAAAAGAAAACAAAACATACAAAGCATCCACAGTCGACCTATGTTCTATTAGAGAACCGCCTAGGTGCACCTCTCATGCTTCATAACCTTATCATCTCAACATGGGAACACAAATATATGGATATATATGTGAGGAATGATTACAACCCAAAAACCTATTGCATTGGGATCTTTTACATTTTAGGCCAACCTCAAGGGATTAAATTTGAAAAAATTACATCTAGGATCTTTTTTTGTTCAGATAACCTTCAAGGCGTATTACATCTGAGTAACCTACGTACCACACAAGGTCTCAATTTTAAACTCAGACAATCCATGAGACACATTACATATGAATAAACTGTGTACCATTCTAGGTATCATTTTTACATTCGGATAACCCGTCATAGGAGTGATTACATCCAAGTATAACCCATGAGATTCTCCTAGACTGATTACATCTGAGGACAACCTACAAAACTGATTACGTTCAAGCATCCTGTTACACAAGGATTTTCCTACTCGGACAACCTGTGTCATTTCCCATGTGAGATATTATGCTTCCATGACATATCATGACTAATTACATCCAAGGATAACCTGCGAGCTTCGCCAAGAATTATTACATCCAAGGACAACCTAAAGGGATGATTACATCTGAGCAACCCACGAGCTTTACCAAGATTTTATGCACAGACAATCTATCTCTCAAGCTATACTATAACACATCATTCCCTCTTTCAAGGGATCTCGATCTAGATCACACCAAGTCTTTCTCTAAAGTACTTAAAATTCACTCTCGCAAGAGGCTTTGTCAACACATCGATTATCTGCTCCTCTCTACACCATATCCTTGATATAGTGGAACTTGATCTTGATGTGCTTCTACTTGTCATGGAACACATGATTTTCCAATAGCTTCATGCAACTTTGATTGTCGTAGAATATACAAGTCACATCCAACTGGAGATCAAACAAGTTAGATAGTAGCTTTCGAAGCCACACTTCCTCACAACTAACTGAGCATGTCTCGACTGTACTTAGTGCCACACATGATTTCTTCCTGCTAAACTAGGAGATCATTCCAGATCTCAAACTAAAGAAATAATCGGAGGTGCTCTTCCTGTTAGTGGCACTACCTACCCAATCCGAATCAACATAACCATGTAGGTTAATCTTTTGATTCACATCATATTTGAGCCCATAATCCATTGTACCTTTTAGAGACCTCAGTATATGTTTTGCAGCTATCAGGTGAATGTGTCTTGGATCCGTTAGGAACTAGATCAGGGTGTTCAACGCAAAGCATATTTCTGGTCTAGTATTTTTCAAATACATCAATGAGCTAATCATCTAATGATATATCATGGCATCATACCTAGGTATTTCTTCTTGAACTCTATAGCAAGTCTCCTCTTTGCATATTTAATGGGTTCCTCTTCGCCTATTAGAAACAAGTTATCGACATATAGCAGGAGTATCACTGGTCTTTTGTCTTCCTGTCAAAACCCCAAATTTTCACAAAAATTTAAAATTTTGAGATAACATAAAATGCTGAATATGCGATTTACTAACAGCTAAATGTTAGCAGAAAGAGAAATAGTTAAATGATTAGTATTACATACTATCAAATTACGTTAACTAAACAGTTTCTTTTCTGTAACATGAATAAGGTTCACTTGCGTATTGTTTTATTTAAATTTACTAATAAGTTTGTTTTATGACAAGTAGGTGGAATCTAACTTTGAATCCTGGGCTTACTTAGCATTTATGCTAACGCAGAAATATTACTAGTTCTTACAGGTTTACAGGTATGGTCGAACAAGTAAATGTTTTAAATTCATAAGTATCAAGAAGTGTTTCTATTTGCAAATAAAATGCTTAGTAGATAAGCTGATAAATTCCAAGCAACTCAATGAGGTAAAGTAATTGTTTTCTTCAGTTATTCTTTGTCAGCAAGGTTCAAAATAAAAGATTTCCTATCTTTATTAAACATAGCGATAGTAAAGATACTTTCTGTGACTTTAACTTGTAATCTTTGCTACATAGTAACTTCTACTTTGATATGCATATCTTGCAATATTATACTTATGGTACTATTGGTTTATGTACATGGAAGAGCTGCTTTTAATACTGACATTAAAATTCTCATTAGAATATATAATTTTATTTCCTTTTTAACCTGCTAGTATAGTAAGTATCAACCTATTACTTATATGTACACGTTAGTTACTCATTAACAGGTTTTAGCTTCCTCGTCAAAGTTGTACTGTATGTATTAATGTATTATATACTTTATCGTAATATTTACTTGAATAACCAACTGATCGATACTTTCATTTTATAGAGAAGCTTCCAGCCTATAAAACTTCTTGTTATTAAAAGTGTACTTCGTGTATAAACAACTGCATTGTTTCACATAGACAACTGTTTGTCTTTTACTTCTTAATCCTAAGTCCATCCATGTTATTCCAATTGATTATAGACTTAAGTAAGATTATTCCATATAATTTTCATTTTTACTATAATGCTTTTTCTTGTATTAAGTTATTGTCCATAAAAGCTTCAAAGGTAGATATTTCCATAATGATTAACCTTCTATCCTATGCTAAGCACTAGTTATCTTGTATGATCATAAAATCATCTTACCAAATAATAGACATGGTAAATTACTAGTAATGTCAAGTTGAGAATAACTATTGTCTATTAAATTCTAAACAAAAATAGATATTGTAAAAGAAATTATGAATATATTTCCCTTTACTATGCTATCCAATCTCATTTCGATTCTATAAATTATAACCACTGGAGGGTTGGTTTATAAGAAATGAGTTTGGATTAATTATATACATATATGTCAAGGTTAGGTATTATATGAGCCTACCCATTGTAAGCATGAACGAGATCAGGATTAACCAATGTTTAAGTGGTGATTACCTTTTTGCTAGGTCAATGTTAACTTAACGTTGTTAACCATGTGCCAATGATGAGCTAACAACCATATGATAAGAAATATGTATGATTTACGACATGATAACAAAGGCATACATTATAGCTTTTCTGCATCGTTTGTTAAAAATCATTGAATAAATAATTGGATATTATTGGATTGCAGGCAAACTATTGAAATCGACCCATTGCATGGTTTGTATTATTGAGGGCATGTGGTTTTATCCTAGCCAAGTATTGGAGAAATATATAACCGATGCAACCCTAACCCTTGTCATTCTCCTTTCGTAGTTTGCGCTGGCCTTTGGGCTGTCTGCAAGTCTCATGGCCGCCGTGAGTGTTCTCTCTGCTCCATCTTGCTTCAACGCTTAAGTATAGTGTGCTGTGGCCTCCGGTGTTTGGTCGTGTTTCCATTTCTTCATGCCTGTGGGTTTATACTCTGTGAAAAGTCTATTAGTTTCCTTTGCACTTGGTTTGTGGCTGGCTTGTATCCCAAGTTGCCTTTTTCGTGGCCTGCTACTGCTGGTGTGAAACTGTGGCTTCACTGGCTGTTTGTTGAGCTCGTTAGTAGTTGCAGAGTTGGAGATTCACGTGCTTGATTACTATTAGGGATAGTCTCTCTGCTAGACCATTCGTCATTCTTACTAAGGTAATTTTTAGTGTTATTTTCAACATAGAAATAATTTATAGCTGAGTTGTTTTTATAGTAGGGTTTACAATGTTTTAAGGTTTTGTAAAACTAACACTCTGTAGTGTAAACTCTTTGCAGGAACTTGAGACAATGCTGGATTCTGTGACAAAGCAATTGCTGGCTGTCTCCAAAGGCTGCATCTCCAAACTGGTAAGCCCTGCGTTCATCATTTGGGTTCTTGACCTACTGTAACAGGGTTGTCGATGGGAGACTGTGAGTTGGAAGCTTGTCTAGCTTCGTCTTTTAGCTATACGATTTATTTTAAATGTTTAAGGGTTCTGTAATGTTTACAAACCCTTGCTTCGTCGATGGTAAACTTGGCCATGAGCTAGGTCTTGTATTTGGTTTGACAATTCATCCTTATGGCTAGTTAATGTAGAACAATATTTTTGTTAACACAGTTCTGTCTTCGAGCTCGAACTCGGTTTACAGTAATACTATTTGTTACTCTATGTAATCTAGGGTTTTAACCCTCATTCAACTGTAAATGAAGTTATTTAATGTTTAATATACTTTATAATAGATCACTCTTAATGTATTAAGATTGTCACCTAGTTATGGATAATTTATAAATTTTACTTATTTTGCTCAGAAATATGAGCTAGGGTTTTCCTGTAGGTAACCCTTGTATAAATAAATCTTTCAATTTATTATTAATAGGTCTTATTACTTTGTTAAATTTGTTTTAATTAGTGTTCAGGTGCGTTGTGCAAATTTCCAGTTATAACATTACAATTGTCCTTTTTTTACTTGTCCTTAAAGGACTATAAACAATTGATAATAATTTAGTTTTTTATTAATTAAATAATCCAAGTAATCATATTTTTTCTTAAATGTTTGTTTTTTGCAATATATTTTTTTTTCTTAGGGTTTCAACCCTGTAGTTTACTTTTACAGTTATATCCTGTTTGTAAAATTTAAAAGAAACAGATGTTTTTATAAATATACATTTATGTATATGTTAATTATTATCCTATTCTATTTGTTCCATTTAATAAATGACAGATAGGGTTAATTTAGAGTTCATTTGCAAAGATATTCATAAACTCTGTAGCTTAGTTGATTCTTTACAATTTAATTCTTTTAATAACACCCTACTTGGGTTTGAGTATTTGTTAGACTTAGTTTAGTTGATAATATTAGTAAATAAACTATATGAATAGTAGTTATATCCTCAATGAACTGAATGTAAACAAAGTAGTTTAACTTTGTTTCCTTTACTACATAAGCAACTCGTTACTAAATAAACATAAAGAAAATATATATATAGAATATAACACAGTTTACTCTCCTGCATTTTTAGATTGACTAGAAATAATACTGTATTATGTAGCACATAACATCTTATCTACTAGAGTATAATAATCCCTTCTACATGTATTGGAACACTGGTATTTCATCATCAGTATATTTTCATAAACAAGAACATAAATAACCAGGTTATTGGACTTTTTGATAGTAACCTACAAACTAAAATAAATTACTCTACTAATATGAAAAGCATAATACATCTATTCATTACAGTCTCTTATGATTTTCTTCATCTACTTAAATACTCTGTCTGTACTGGAGTACGGTCTGGTCCTTCCAGATGTGGAAAAACACAGATTAGAATTATTTTCATCTATTCAGATTCATTCCTTCACTAATAAAAAATATTACTAACTCTAACATTTTACAACTAAATATTTAACATTCATTTAGCAGTCAAATTCGCATTTAACCATCTAACACAGTAAAACAAAAGATTGTAGAACTTGATTAGGATGGACAACAACAGCGTTAGGAGGCCATTCCTCCCTACCAAATCCTGGAGAGCACTCAAACAATGCTTCCTCAGGAGCGCCGAGCATGTTCCTGGTCTTCTTGGATGAGAACTGGTGGAGCATGCAAACAATAGACTAGTCCAATGACTCAGAAAACACTCTGCACTCAGTAGTAAGATCCTTCAACTGAAAAGCTGTACTAGATCACTTAGCAGTTAAACCCTCAAACTCTTTCCACAAATACCCTTTCCATTAAATTTTCTCTGAAGTACATTCACCTGAATGATCACTTCTCTAGAATGAGCAGCCTCATCTCTCTTCAATGGGCACTTTTATAAAGATTGCCTAGGTCTTTTGGGTCAGTTGTCATTAATTGAGCCACCTGCTCTGATCCCACTTTCTTGGGGGATCATGACCCCAAATGTAGGGAGGTTTCCACCTGCAACAGTTGGAAGTGGTTTGAGGATGTTGCCACATGTCTATTTGCTCTCCACCCAGTCTCCTCCACCAATTTGACCAGTAAACACTCTTTTAACAGCTCTCCTAAGCTGTTGTCTCCACCTTTATTTATTTATAATTAAAATATTTAGAATTACATTAAATATCCTTGACTCTGCTAAGTCATCAATTACAACTTAGCATAAAATTTAACATATTATCTTTAAATAAAATCAAATAAGATAATATTATTCTTTGCAAAATTGGGGCATGTGACACTTCCACCTTGAAATAGAGGTTAGAATCTGTTGTACTCTTGGTAAATCCAAATCTCATCAGGAAGCTATACATCCTTCCATACCATGTCCTTGGTGCTTGTTTCAATCCATACAAGGCCTTCTTCATTTTGCACACATGTATCTTCGTATCACGTGTCTCGAATCCCAATGTCTATTCCATGTACACTTCCTCCTCAAATACACCATTCAAGAAATCTATCTTGACATCCATATGGTGTATTTTCCATTTCATAACTACTTCCAATGAAAGCATGGTCCTAATGGAAGTGTACCTTTCCACGAGTGAAAATGTCTCTTCATTGTCTATGCCTTCTTTGTGTGAGAAGCCTCGTGCTATGAATCTCTCCTTATATTTATCGATGTCACCATTTGGATCATGCTTGATCTTGTAGATCCACTTCGAAGTCATGATGGACTTCTTCTTCAGTCTCGGAACTATCTCCCAAACATCATTCTTCAGGATGGGTTGATATTCCTCGATCATCACATCCTTCCATTATTTCTTTTCTGTAGCCTCTTCATAGGTGGAAGGTTCTTTGTTAATGATGTCACAAAGCAAAGCCACATAACTATTATAGAGATTTTCCCTTTTTCTCTCTCTCTGTATTCCCTCTAGAGCTCCATACCTTTCAACTTCTCGTATGAGCTCCCATTCCCATGCTAGTTTCCTCTTGTGGGAGTCATTCTCAAGGAATGTCTCTACCACCTCTTGTGGTTTTGGCATGTCATGATCTTCATGGTCCTCCAGAATTGCTTCTCCAATTTCGATATCTCGGCCTCCTATCTCTTCAGGTGCCTCGACCTCATGGATGGGTGTCCTCCTGGATCTAAAGTATGCTGAGTCTTCATCAAAGGTTACATATCTATTGATGTCGATCTTCTTGAATATTGGGAAGAATATTCTTTATGCCTTTGATGTATTGTTGTATTCTACGAAGATACCCTTCCTCCCAGAAGGATCGATCTTGGTCCTTTTCTACTTTGGGATATGTATATACACTAAGAAACCAAATATTCTCAGATGGATGAATTCTGGTTTATCTCCTGAGAAATCCTCTTTAGGAGTCTTGTTGTCAAATACTCAATGAGGAGTATGATTATGTACATATACAATTGTTCTTACTGCCTCCACCCAAAGGTGCATAGGAAGATCCTGATCATGCAGCATAGATTTTGCTGCCTCCATGATGGTTCGGTTCTTTTGTTTTACTACCCCATTCTGTTGAGGATTGTATGGAGTGATCAAATACCTCTTAATCCCAAACTCTCTACAGAGTTCCTTGAATTATTCTGAACTGAACTATCCGCCATTATTTGACTGTAGAGTCTTGATCTTCCTATATGTTTGGTTCTCTACCAAGGCTTTATATTCCTTTAACTTACTGAAAACTTCAATTTTCCCTTTCAAGAAATATATCCAAGTCTTACATGAGAAATCATATATAAAGGAAACATAGTACACATACCCGCTTAATGAACTAGAGGACATAGGTCCACATACATCTGAGTGTACTATATCCAGTATTCCTTTAGCCTTGCTCTCACTACTGGGAAATGCATTTTTTGCATTCTTTCCTTGTGCACATCCTTTGGAAATTCCTTCATGCTTTTCCTGCGTCTATGGTAGTCCTGAGACTGGTTTTCTTTCCATTGGTAGTGCCTTGTAGTGCACATGTGCAATCCTTCTATGCCATAGTTCACTTGGTTCAATCGACTCATGAACTAGTGCTTGTTTAGGCTGTCCCTTCATCTTGTACAAGCTGTCACATTCTTCTCCAATAACTGTTGCATCCTCTATTGTCTTTCCTTTGGGACACATTAGAACTTGGTCATTGAAAAAAGAAACCCTAATCTCTTTTTCATCTAGTGCAGAAATGGAGAGAATATTCTTGTTCAATCCTGGAACATATAGCACATCCTTCATCTTTAGGGATTTCCCAGAGTCAAGCTTGTATGAAGCTTCTCCATTCTCTTTTATGGGGTTGATAATCATCCCCAAGTTTCACCTTGTGAGGTGAGTCATGTTCAAACATATTAACGAATGATTCCTTGTATCCCGTCATATGTTTAGAAGCTCCACTATCCACAAGCCAATCATTTATTCCATGTTATATAGTGCCAGTAAGTGCTGATATTAACACATACTCTTCATCTGAATCATCCTTCTCCCGTATGAATCTTTTGTTGGTTGTTTCATCATATTTGGCAACATGAGAATGGTGTCTCCTTTTCCTAATGGGACAATCTCTTATGAAGTGTCCCTTTTCATCACAAGTACAGCATCGAACATTTGAAGTATCTATTTTTGCTTTCTTCAGTTTCTTGTCCTTCTTCTTGTTGTAATTAAAGTTCCCCTTCTTATTATGGGTGATTGATCGTCGGTTGTTCCCATCTTTTCTTCTCTTGTCACAAGTCTAGCTTCTTCTTGTGCACAATCTTCTCGAAGTCTGTTGAAAGAGATCAACTTCCTTCTTCCACAAATTCCTTGAATGAATGAGTCCCGTGATCTAGGGAGACCATTCAAGGTAGTAATTACAACTTTTATCCTTCTTCGAAATTTTCTTCAACTGCTTCAAGTTGTTCTTTTATTTGTGCAACCCTTGTGAAGTAATAGTGTATAGTCTTGGACTTTTTTATCTTCACATTCTTCAATTGGTTTCTCAAATTCATCTTCAGGTTGATGTTCTTTCCTTCGAACATATTTTTCAAGGAATCATACACTTCTTTCGATGTCTTGAATGAAGACACACGGGGGATGAGGTGATCCTTAATAAAATTTGCAATGACTCTCTTATCCTTATCCATGCTTCTGTTACGAGCAGCCTTAGCCTCATCTTCCTCTGGTTTTGGAACTTTTCCATTGATGTACTGATCTAAATCATTCTCTTCAAGGATCATGGAGATTATGTACTTCCATGCTCGAAATTTATCATCCCATCCAAGCTTTTCCTCAAGCTAAGTATGATGAGTCATCTTTTCAAATGAGAACCACAAATGGAAATAATAAAGATTTAGATCTTACTAATTTGAGGTGTCCTACTTGGTTCGAGAGCTGGCTAACCTAGGGTTTGTTAGAGGAACCCTAATTTTCAAAAATTGGAGTTTGGGAATTCTGTTTGGAAAAAAATATGCACCTCCTTGAGGTGAGTTTCCCAGCCTAGTCACTTTATGAAAACTGAGGTGGGAATCCTCTAAAACTTGATGCCCTAGTTCCTCCTAGCATTAGTGATAGGGTCAAAAATGAAACTTCTTCAATTCAGAAACTAATTCCTCCAAAAGATGAGCCCTACTAAGGCGAGGTAGCCTAGCCATATTTTCTTGATAATTTGTGGAGAGAACAACTTGAACTAGGAAGCCCTAGTTTATGCAGCTGCATAGTGCCTTCTTTCAGAGAGGCTCTAATACAATGTTAGTTTTTCTAGATCTTATTAGCTTGATTAGGATATTTGTATGAAATAATAACAAATATAACTAAATGCATAATATAAGAGACACACAAGACACAAATATTTTCACCAGGGAAACCATAAAGGAGAAATCCCCTCAAACTTCTTCAGAATAGTAAGATTATCAAAAGAAGTAATAAGAAGTATTCAACAACTATTTGTCTCTCCTCCCTTTGTCTCTCCCTCTCTCGCATGCTAACGGGAGAGTGTGAGGTGTGTATAAATGAGGGAGAGCGCCTCCCTATTTATACATTTTAAGTCACTGACCAAACATAATATTGGGGCTCACTTGTCTTCCCTAACAGGTCTAAATTCTCCCAAAGGGGATCCAAATACACATTACATGATGTTACACTGGGGACTATTGCCCCGACTTACAAGAGAGGCTGTACCTTAAATTCTAGACATAATTAAGACATATTGAAAGGGGGTAAACACATCCCCAATGGGGGTACAACAACATACAATGATAATACACATCAGAATATCTTCCGAAGTTACAAATACATCAACAATCCTTGAAGACACCAAAGCAAGTGTTTGATGATGTGATGAAGTAGTCGAAGAAGAAGAAGAGATTATTATAACCACATTGAATGACCTCCCAAGATCATGGGATTCATTCATTCAAGGAATGTGGGCTAGAAGGAATTTGATTACCTTTAGCAAAATCTGGGAAGAGTGCACAGAAGATGAATCTCAACTCATAATCAGAGAAGCAAAGATGGGAGAAATTGAATATCAAGGTCTCATGATTCAAAGAAGATTCCTCAAGAGATGAGTAATATGTACTCTAATCCAGAAGGATTCAACTCCTGAAGAACCTCTTATCCATCTCAACATTTGGATAAGAAATGATGCAGTTGTGAATGAAGAAGATGATGAAGCAGAAGACTCCAGGACATTAGGATAAAAAATGAGTCTACCCACCAAAAAAACAAAGATAAGTATTCAACTGTCATTTCATGATGTTGTTTGGTTGTGCACTTGTTTATATTCAGTTGATGTGTTATGCATATTTGAGTGTTTGCATTTATACTACTAAATTGCACATGATGGGTAAGAAGTCAATGCTGATGTAAAACATTCAATTGCTACTTATCTAGATTGAAACCTCCTTGTTGACATATTAGGATTAGCACACACTCTTAATAACATTAGGGTAGAAGGAATCTAGAAGTTACTGTATGTGTACGGAGTATGGATGAATGTGGTAGCATTGTCTAAGATAGTTGCATGACTATGCGACATATATTTGTCTCTATTAATATGTTTTGGAAATTATGGAAAAAGTGTCTAATCATGCAACTGAACTTGACTTGTAGATCATTTCGAAGAACAAGTGACAATAGTTCAGAAGAGGAACCTAAAGCTCCATGGGTCAGAGACACTGTGGCGAAAGAAAGAGCTTTAGAAGAATATAAAGAGAACGATAGATCCACCTTGAGAAATGGATACCATATTGGGCATGATAAATCGTCAAAGATGAAGAATAGTTTGACGAGACTTCCAAACAAAGTAAGAGGACTCAGACACACTCCAATTATGTGACACTGTTGAGTGACATTGTTGATGCAGATCCTTCCAACTATGAAGAAGTATCCAAGAAGAAAGGGAAGGAGACTATGATCAAATATTACTAGTTGATCAAGTGGAATTATGTCTAGTATGTGGTTCTGATACCTGAAGGGATGTCCGTAGTGTTTTCCATATGGATCTACAAGATCTAGGATGTAACAAATGGAAGCATTGAGGGATACAAGGAAAGATTCATAGCACAAGGATTCTCACATAAAGAAGGCATAGATTATAAGGAGACATTTGCACCAGTTGCAAGGTACACTTCCGTTAGATCCATGCATGCAGGTATGAGATGGGAGACCCACCATATGGATATCAAGTCAAAATTATTTAATGGTGTAGTTGAGGAGGAAGTGTAGCTATAGTAGCCACTAGGATTCAAGACACAATAAAGGAAGACTCATGTGTGCAAATTAAATAAGGCCTTGTATGAGCTTAGAAGACACCCATGGGATAGCACATACAGTTACATGAGGAGCTTGAATATCACCTAGAGTGATGAATATCTTAACCTTTGCAACAAGGTTGAAGATGAAATCCTGTAGAGGACGATAAGCTCACAGATGGGTGCAAGAGGAACTTTTCAAAAAAGTTCAAGATAGAGGATCTTGGTATCTAGTGACATTATATGTATACATAGAATATCAGTAGCATAAGAAGCTACTTGTCACTCCAGTATAGAATGTTTCAATACATAGAGTACAAAGGGAGAATGATGCTCCGCCTCAGAGGGAGTGACTGCAGAAGATATATGAGTTCGATTATCTTGACATAGTACTACAAGATGGGCTGTTAGATTTTTATCATTTAATCAATATGATCTAGGATCTTATCTGAGAGAATAACATGCACAACAATAATCACAAAATACAAGAGACACAAAGAGTTGTCCTCGGGGAAACCATAAAGGAGAAAACCCCACAACTTCCTTAGAGATAGAATGAGCACTAATAGCAAAAGTAAAACACAAAGATGATCTCCAACAACTGTTCTCTCTCTCACTTGTGTGAGCTCCTCTTCTCTCACTCATGCGCTACAATTGAGTGAGTGTATATTTCAAATAGAGAGTCTCACTCTCTATTTATATGCATTAGAGGAAATTTCAACTCAAAATGGGCCTCCTAAAAAAATTTAATAAAATAATAGTTAAAATAATAAATAATATTTATTAATTTTGGAGGAAGAAAAGAAAAAAACTACTTTTTGTTTGTATTTTCGACATATCTCCCCATGTTTTTACTCAAATTTCGATCAGGAGAGCTCGTTGGATGCAAACTAAAATTACACATCCAACGAGTACCCACCCGACATACTTTTGACGGACCCCACTACCCCAAAAACAAGAAATACATGAAAAAACATGATGATGATGTAAAAAGAAATACCTTAAAAAACATGATGATGACATCATCATCAGGTTTTTTTAGGTATTTCTTGTTTTTGGGGTAGCAGGGTCCATCAAAAGTATGTCGGGTGGGTACTCATTGGATGAGGAATTTAAGTCCGCATCCAACAAGCTCTCCCGATCAAAATTTGAATAAAAAACAGGGAGATATGTCGAAAATACAAATAGAAAAAAGTAGTTTTTTTTATCATACCTATCCCCAAATTTATATTAAAAAAGTGTTTAAGACCTATACAGTATTTCAAATTTAAAGCAATTTTATTGGCTAACACATGATGACATGGAATTTGAATTAGGGTAAAAGGCCCTTTTTGAGTTGAAATTTCCTCTAATGAGTTTTCCACTTGATAATTACTTACCATGGCCGACCTCACTAGGAGAGTCTCATAACCCTAGTACCCCTCAACTGTGGGAATGATTGCCTCAACTTATAGATCAGGGTTAACCTCTATGAATTTACATGACTTTATTATATTAATGATTCTCCCAATAGGAAGATCAGGGTACAATGAAATACAATATAAGATATACAAGTGAATACATTTCGAAATTACAAATACATCAACACTCCCTCTTAACTAGGAAGGTATTCTCTTAACACAGTTCACCAGCACACGTCTTCATCACAGGATCATCATCATCACTACTCTCGCTATCTCAATAAAATGGTGCTATCTCTCAATTCTACTCATCATAGGAAGTTCTATAGAGCCATCCCTTTTTCATGCTAGCTATAGGCCTAGTATCCATGTAGGTCTTCTTCATAAACGCTTATATCATTGGCATGGTAGGACACACCTACTACAATCTGAGAAAGGCTCCAGAACTTACATCCATCGGCATGGTAGGACACACCTACTACCATCTAGGGAAATGCCCCAGCACTTACATCCACTGGCATGGTAGGACACACCTACTACCATCTAGGGAAAGGCCCCAGGACTTACAGCCATTGGAATGGTAGGACACAGCTACTACCATCCAGGGAAAGGCCCCAGCACTTACATCCATTGGCATGGTAGGATACACCTACTACCATCCAAAGAAAGGCCCCAACACTTACATCCACTAGCATGGTAGGACACACCTACTACCATCCAAGGAAAGGCTCTGCACTTACATCAGCCAGCATGGTAGGACACACCTACTACTATCCGGGAAAAGGCTCTGCACTTACACACCGACATGGTAGCACACACCTACTACCATTCGGGGAAAGGCTCAGCACTTACATCTGATCATGGGAGGAACCAATCCTGTCCCCATGTCATAATGGAACAACACTTACATGTGTCCATGGGAGGAACCAATCCTACCACCATGTCAGAAAGGAACAACACTTACATCTGACTATGGGAAGAACCAATCCTACCACCATGTTAGAAGGGCACAACACTTACATCTGACAATGGGAGGAACCAATCCTACCACCGTGTCAAAAAAGAAAAACACTTAGATCTGACCATGGGAGGAACCAATCCTACCACCATGTCAAAAAGAATCATGGACTCATCACTTCCCCTTGGAAGGAACCTCGATCTGGAGAACACCAAGCTTCTCCCTGAATTACTCAAACTTCACTCTGGCTATTTCTAGCATAGAATCACATTAGGGCTGATTACATCCAAGGATAACCTGTGAGCCTCTTCAGGACTAATTACATCCGAGAACAGCCTACAATATTTTTTACGTCTGAGCAACCTACGAGCTTCACCAAGATTTTATGCTCAAAAAACTTGTCTCACCGACTATGTTAGAACTCCCTCTTTCAAGATATCTTGATCTGGATCACATACTGGAGCTTCACTACTCCTCTCTACATCATACAAAAATGCAAGTTAGATCAATCAAATCAAATAGTAGTTTTCAAAAGAAACATGCTACCTCCCAAATAGCCAAGCAAGTGGAAACATATTTTGCGTCGGTTGTACTCAGGGCCATGTAGGACTGCTTCCTCCTAAACCAAGAGATCACTCCTAATCTCATACTGAAGCAGCACCCTGAATTACTCTTCCTATCAATGGAACTATTTGCCCAATATGAATCTACATAACCCTCCAGGTTAATCTTCTGATTCACTTCATACTTTAGCCCATAGTCAACTGTACCCTTCAGGTACCTCAGAATATGCTTTGCAACAATTAGGTGAACATGTCTTGGATCCTTCAAGAACTGGCTCAATGTGTTCATAGCAAAGCAAATATCTTGTCTCATGTTCATTAGGTACATCAATGACCTAATCATCTGACGATACATTGTAGCATCAATCGACTTTGATGAAGCATCACTCAATAGTTTCAGGTTCGATGCCATAAGTGTGGCCATGAAATTGAATTTCATCATCCCGAACCTCTTCAGGATCTCCACTACATACTTAACTTGTCCAAGGGATATTCCATCCATACTCTACCACACCTCCATGCCTAGAAAGTAGTGCATCATTCCCAAGTCCTTTCACTCGAACTTGGCAGCAAGTCTCCTTCTTGCATCTATAATGAGTTCCTCGTTTCCTGTCAGGAACAAGACATCAACATATAACAGGAGCATCACTAGTCTTCTGCCTCCAACCTTGAAGTAAAGGTTGTAAACCACTTTATTCTTAGTAAATCCTATAGCCATCAGTAACCTACCATCCCATGGTATCATCTCGAACCTCAGGATCTTCTGTAGTCACTCCCTCTGAAGTGGAGCATCATTCTCCCTCTTCCTTTCGTACTCTATGTATTGAAACATTTTGTATTTGAGTGACAAGTAGATTCCTCTACTACTAGTATTTCCTTGTATCCCACGATGTTGTCATCTACAGCATACTGGATCTTGTAGATCCATATGAAAGATACTATGGACTGTTAATGTATTTGTAACTTCGGAATGTATTCATCTGTTTATCTTATGTATTGTACCCTGATGTTTATTCCAGGATGTGTCTGTAATGTATTTGAGTCATGTCATGCCTCGATTTTTCGATCGGGAGTTTCTATAATGTGAACAAGTCATGTCAAGTCATTGTGGGTAACCCTCCTATTTGTTAAGGGTTAAGTCCCCGCAGTTGTGGGGCCCTAGGGTTGTTAGAATATCCTAGAGAATTCAACCCTAGGTGAGTCATTATAAGTCGGGGAAATAGTCCCCACCATATAAGTCAAGGTTAACCCTCCTTGTTGAGTAGAGAGAAAAGTCCCCACAAGTTGTGGGGGACTAGGGTTATTAGACACTCCTAGAGATGTCGTCTCTAGTAAGTAATTGTTAAGTGGGGCCAACATGTTGGAGTGGGTTTCAAGTGAATGAAAGAATATAAATAGAGAGTAAGCCTCTCTATTTATAACACACACACACTCATTGGGGCACATGAGTGAGAGAGGAGAAGCTCTCTCAAGTGAGAGAGAGAGACAGAATCTGTGGAGATCGACTTTATGTTTTTGGGTTTTACTTCTGCCATTGGTGCTCATTCTATCTCTGAGGAAGTTGCAGGGTTTTCTCCTTTATGGTTTCCCCAAGGAAAATTCTTTGTGTCTCTTGTCTCTTGTGTTTAATTTTTTTGCATGTTATTCTCTCAGTTAAAGATCCTAAGATCATAATGCTAGCTTGAATGATAAAAATATAACACGGACTTCCCTTCTGGTCTTCGACATCGCATTGTATTCATCATTCTTCATTTTGAGTTTTTAGAGTCAATCTTGAACTGTCGTCACTTGTTCTTTGGAACAAGTATCATCCTTCTTTTCTTGTAGGCGATTGTACGCGATCTTTCCTACAAGTCAAACGCACGACTTGTATGGTTAGAAACATTTAATAATTCATATTTATAATGGCAAATTGTTATAAATATATAATCATGCAACTATTTTTGCCAATACAACATTCATCCATATCTCATAGAAACTTTCTAGAAACCTTCCATCTCTACCATGACATCATTAAAATTGTGAACTAATCCACTATGTCAGCAAAGAGGTTTAATTCTAGATAAGTAGCAATGGAGATTTGTATAGCACCATGAGCTACTTACCCATCACATGTATATTAGTAGTATATTGTCATTAATGCAAAAATTCTACAACTAAAAAATGTTTCATAGAAAACTAGATATATAGGAAAATACAATTCAAATACTTATATTTATTTGCTTCGTGGGTAGACTCTTTCTTGAGCCTTCAACTTCATCATCTTCTTCATTCATAACATCATCATTTCTTATCCAAATGCTAAGATGGATAATATGTTCTTCAATAATTGAGTCCTTCATATTACTCATCGCTTGAGGGATCTTCTTTAAATCATGAGAGCTTGATCTTCAGTTTCTTCCATCTTCTCTTCTCTTATTATGAGTCGAGCTTCTTCTTGTGTACACTCTTCCCACAGTCTGCTAAAGGTAATCACTTAGTTCTTGCACACATTCATTGAATGAATGAATCCCATGATCCTGGGAGTCCATTCAAGGTGGTTATAACAATATCTTAGTCTTCTTTGATTGCTTCATCATAGCATCAAACACTTCCTTTTGGTGTCTTCAGGGATGACACATGAGAGATGATCTTTAATAGAATCTGCAATGATTCTCTTGGCTCTAGCCTTAGCCATATCTCCCTCTAGCTCTTGGAACCGATCCAAGTCAATTTATTCAAGGATCATGGAGGTCCTATACTTCCATACTTGGAATTTTTCATCTTCACCAAGCTTTTCATCAAGCTAGTGTGATAGGTCATTTTGAAATGAGAACCTCAAATGTAAATAGCAAATGATTAGATCTTACCGATTTGAGGTATCCATCTTGGTTCCAAATCTAGATGATCTAGGGTTTGTTAGAGAAACCCTAATTTTCAAAAGTTGGAATCTTTCAGATATTATTGGATAGAAATATGCACCTCCTTAAGGCGAGCTGAGCAGCATACTCATTTTCCCAAAACTGTGATTAGAACTGCAAATTATCTAATGCCCTAGTTTTCTTCAATTTCTTTTGCAGAATTTCCGAATATTGTTTCTGAAAAATATCCTCGAAAATTGCTCCTGTATGTTTTAAACCTCGCACAGAGGTATCCTCGTCTGTCCTACTTACAACATTGTAGGTTTGAGCAGAATTGGTTTCACCAATTGGGACTTATGATATTTTTCCCAAGGTGACTTATTTCGGGACTGTTCAACATAGCGAACTTGTACAGACTACCTCGTGTCACTGTTTCACCTTCGGTGTCTAAATATTTTACCATAGAAATTAAAGTCCGTGCCCTATATGGAAAATCTTGTGAAATTTCATTTAGACCTTTGTACCCTGAGATATAGAAATTTTCCCTAGGTGTCATGTTTAGGGATGAATCGAGGAAGAGGCTGGAACCCTGATTTGGAGGAATCATATCTCCCAGAATATAGAGAATCTGAGGATGAAATGTTTACACAGGGTACATCAAGAAATTATATTTGTCTTGTAAAAATTTTGTCTCTTGAGCCTTCTTCGATCTTGAGATATAGCGAATGTACCAAAATGACTATTTTTAGTCTTTTAGGGTTTTATGGTTCGACGTTAAATTAGGGTTTGACTTGCTCAGAGTTTTACCCAACCAAAAATTTCGATATTGGTCTCTAAATTTCGATTTTGAGGAGGATAGAAATCCTATGCTGGGATCACTCAAAAATTCCTCTTCTATGAAAAGCCCTAATTTCCCGCATTGGTGGTAACTTAAAATGCTCTGAATCAGATTCTGCTTCGATAGAAATATGCGCCCTTCAATTGAGAGTTAGCCTAGCTTCCTTTGCTGATGATGGAGAGAGACCCAAAAATCAAGAAGCCCTAGCTTCTGCAGTTGCATAGTGTCTTCTTCTCAGGTTAGCTCCAATACCATGTTATATTTTTATCATTTAATCAATATGATCTAGGGTCTTATATGAGAGAATAACATGCATAGCAATAATCACAAGAGACACAAATAATTTTCCTCGAGGAAACCATAAAGGAGAAAACCCCGCAAATTCCTCAGAGATAGAATGAGCACCAATAGCAAAATTAAAACACAAAGATGATCTCCGACAACTGTTCTCTCTCTCACTTGTGTGAGCTCCTCTTGTCTCACTCATGCACTACAGTTGAGTGAGTGTATATTTCAAAAAGAGAGTCTCACTCTCTATTTATACTAGTTTTCCACTTGAAAATTACTTACCATGGCCGACCTCACTAGGAGAGTCGATGAATTTATTATATTAATGATTCTCCCAATAGGAACATTGGGGTACAATGAAATACAATATAAGATATACAAGTGAATACATTCCGAAGTTACAAATACATCAACATGGACAACTTACTCATGGGCCTAGGTAAGGAGGATAATTGTCACTGAGTTCGAGATGAAAGACCTAGGGATGATGCACTACTTATTAGGCATGGAAGTGTTGCAAAATGTGGATGGCATTTTCTTTGGTTCAAGTCAAGTAGGCAGTGGAGATTCTGAAGAAATTCAGAATACTGGACCACAAGGTGATAGCCACACCTCTGGCATATAATTTGAAGCTTATGAGTGATGCTTCATCAGAGTCGGTTGATTCCACAATGCATCGTTATATGATTGGCTCATTGATGTATCTGAAGAATACAAGACCAAAAATATGCTTTGTTGTGAACACCCTGAGCTAGTTCCTAACATGTCTAAGACATGTTCACTTGGTTGCTACAAAGCATGTAGTGATCTCCTGAAGGGTACAGTTGAGTATGGGCTCAAGTATGGTATGAATCATAAGACTAACCTACATGGTTATGTTTATTAGTATTGGGAAGGAAACACCATTGAGAGGAACAACACCTTGGATTGCTTCTTCAGTTTGAGATCCAGTATGATCTACTAGTTTGGCAGGATGCAGTCTTGCATGGCATCGAGTACAACCAAGGCGGAATATGTTGCCACTTGCGTGGCTATCTGATTTGATTGATCTAAGTTGGATTTCTTGTATGATGTACAAAGGAGCAGTGAAGCTCCAATATGTGATCCAAATCGAGGCTCCTCAAAAGAGGGAGTGATAAATTCAAGCATAGTTGGAGATACAGGTTATCCGAGTGTAAAAGTCTCGACGAAGTTCATAGGTTGCTTGGATGTAATCAGTCCTATAGGTTGTCCTTGGATGTAAGCAATCCTAGCAAAGCTCGTAGTTTATACTTGGACATAATTAGTCCTAATGTGATTCTATGCTAGAAATAACCAGAGTGAAGTTTGAGTACTCTGGAGAAAGACTTGGTGTGGTCCAAAATGAGACCTCTCGAAAGAGGGAGTGATGAGTTCTAGCATAGCTAAAGAGATAGTTTATATGAGCGTAAAATATTGGTGAAGATCGTATGTTTCTCAGATGTAATCAATCCTGTAGGTTGTCCATGAATGTAATCGGTCCTTCCGAAGCTCACAGGTTATCCTTGGATGTAATACGTCCTAATATGTTTCTATGCTAGAAATAATGAGAGACCAGAATACACAGATGCATAATATTTCACATGGGAGGGAGATAGGTTGTCTAAGTGGGGAAAATACTGGTGAAGCAAGATGCTCGAACGCAATCAATCATTTAGGTTGTCTAAGTGTAAATACGTGCCCTGGCATGATACGTAGGTTACTCAAACGTAATCAGTCCTAAGATAGGTTATTCGAATGTAATAAGTAATTTGGGTTATCCAAGTGTAAAAATATTCTTGGCGTGGTACGCAGGTTACTCGGATGTAATACACCCCGAAGGTTGTCTAAACAGAAAATATCCTGAACGTAGGTTGTTAAGATGTAATAAGTCCTTGAGGTTTACCTAGAATCTAAAAGTCCTGATGTAGGAGGTTGTTTGGTCATAATCAGTCCTTACATATATATCTATATATGTGTGTGTTCCCATGTTGAGATGATAATGTCACGAAGCAAGTTAGGTTCAACTAGGTGTAGCTAGGGTTTTACCCCTAGCTTGCCAAAACTGTAGCTAGGGTTTTACCCCTAGCTTGTGCGAATGAGCACCTACTAAGGAAAATGGATTCCTTAGTAGCGGTTCAATACAATGTAAATTAAAAGCTATAACAGAAATAAAAACTAAATCTAAACATGTTCCTGAAGCAAAACAGCAAAAAGTAAAGAATGATTTTTTATTTATCTGACCTCCAATGTGGAGGTTGGTGAAGCCCTTTACGCTAGTCCGAGTAGGTGGCTCCGAGATCCAAGCTGTTCCTTCTCTTTCTCCAATGATGGAAATGGGCCAAAAGGGGCTCTCAATGGTGAAAGTAGCTCAAGGGTGAGCTAGGGTTTCAAGAGCAATTTTGGCAGAGGCAGGATACTTGTAATTGTGGATCTGAAATAAGGGGTCTCCATCACTTATTTATAGTTTTTTAGTGGTGGAGTGCTGGCCCATGGTTTTTTGGAAACCATGTGGTTTAGGTCAAATGTTTAGGGTTTCAGCTGTTTAGGGTTTCAACTGTTTAGGGTTTTTTCCTCCTTTTCCTCATTATTTTATATTTTTTCTTCCTTTTTGGAGATTTTTGCTTTTTTGGAGGAATTTTGGATGTTTTTTGGAGGAAAAGGGGGTTTTATGGCCTTTTGGAGGCATTTTAAGCCTTTTGGAGGCTTTTTAGATGGTTTTATGGGTTTTTGATGGAAATATGGTATGAAAATGGACAAATGAGCCATGTAATGGGGTAGATGAGGTATTGAACCCTTTTTGGGTGTTAACACTAGGTGGTTCTCCTTTACTGGTAGAACACAGGTTGATCGTGGAGAGACATAATGCACTGAGTGTGTTCCTAGAAGGTTCTGACATAGTGGTAGATGTAGGATTGTCTTGGTGACATCCTGGCATGTTCCTATGTTGATAGAACGAAGGTGGTCTACATCTAGGCTTAAAGAAGGTATTGCACTGTACCTATGCCATTATACGATGAGATGATGGTAGGAAATGATTATTATTGTAGTGGAAATGTAAAGAAGGTCCTGGGATGTACCTACACAATGATATCGTATGACGAGAAGAAGGTAGGAGACATAGGTTATTGTAGTGGAAATGTAAAGAATGGTCCTGGTCTATTCCTACACTATGGCTTTCTCATGGATGTGATGAATACATAGATGAGGTCTAGGCATACGTCCAACATGAAAAAGGGTTTTCTCTATAGAAAATTCCTATGATGGATAGATGCGACATATTGGACAATATGAGGACAATGGAAACAATGACAATGATGACTCAGTGACGACCAAATGTGTTGATGACTATGGTGAGACAATACCTTCCTAGTTAATAGGGAGTGTTGTTGTAATTGTAACTTTGAAATATATTTTGATGTATATTACTATTGTATATTGTTGTACCCCCATCGGAGATTTGTGTTCCTCCTTTTGGTATGTCATCATTGTGTATGGCCACTAAAGTAAACCCTCCATTTTAAGTTGAGGAAATAGTCCCCAGGTTAAATAAAGGAAATTTATTTATGTGTATTCTTAGGTAGTTCAGGCCCATGGGTAACTTGAACGACCTAGTGGTTGAGTTAACAACTCAACGAAATAATATAAATAGGGAGGCACCATCCTAATTTGTCACACACTTCACTTTCTCTCTCATGTGCATCTTAGGAGAGAGAGGAAGAGGAGGTATAGAGAGCTGCTGTAGACATATTGTTCTTGGGTTATTTTATCTTGTCATCTTATCTTTGTGATAGAACTATCCAAAGGAAGTGTTAACGCCATATCAAAATTTTGATTATAAGAGATATGTGGGAATATGATCCTATCAAAAAGTGTTGGGATGGAATCCTTAGAGTTTGCGGGGAGGCTAATGAAATCTACAAGAGGAATTCAACCACTAGAATAGGCTGCAATGGAAATGCAGTAAAGGATAGTGTAAATTGGCAGCCTCAATTTTAAGTAATAGAGATTGAAGGTGTCCAGGCATTTCATGAATCATAGATGCAAGGTAAAGCAGGGGATGTCGGATCTGCTCAAGGCGTTAAATGGGAGTCATAATAGAAGGCTGAGATTGATCTAAAGACAGATCAGTGGCATCAAAGCATTTCACATAGCGAACATGCTCAGCCAAAACCACTTTTCTGAATCGTGAAATAGGTTAAAGAATGGAGGAATCTAACGGTCAAGATTGGGATACCACAAGATCCATGACCATAAATGATTTCGCATCCCAAACTAGAAAGGACGTAGTCGCAAGTCCAAATTGTGAAAAGTGGTACCGGCCACTCAGATCGATGGTCACTGCAAGAACAGAGATAGATATGTGGTCGTGGCTTATTTTACAATCTCAACTAGCGCGGATGGGTTCAGGATCTCACATCGTGAAAAGTGGTAGGTTCCGCTCGAATCGATGGTCATGAGGAAAATTCAATCTTAATCGATGGATAAGAAGCATACCACGAGGTAAAGTCACTCACCAGATCAGGAAGGGAAAAGTAGGTAAAGGGTTAAATCTTTCAGATATGAGCGGCCTCGATGAAGGGGAGTTGGAGATCGATGACAGAGGTAAGCCTTCCCAGATTAAGCTGTACACACGTGAGATGAGGAAGAATGCAACGTAAAGGACCTCACATACCAAAGGATCAGATTGCAAGGAGAAATATCCACGGTGCAAACTATGTCGGAAGGGCGCTAAGTCTACATTGTAAAGAAAGATATAAAAGGATATACATGGATTTGGAAAGGTTTGTCTTTTCCAAAGCCTTGAAACCACCGAATACCAGACCACATACAGAGCACCAGCATGGAAAAACCAGGAGACTGTGCTAAAAATCAAGGTAGGCCCCTGATACCTCCTCAGTGCTATTTGAAAATGGATATGGTAGGAGAAGTAGAAGTGGTAGAAGTGAGAGATAATGCAGAACCAGAGGTCACATGTCAGAGGGTAGAGGAAATTTTCGTAGATGATAATGCTGAAATTTTCAATACCATCTTGGTAGGGGAGGCCATTGAAGCTGCCAGGGGTAAATTGGAAATCCTTAAGAACCAAGGTAGAGATACCTATGGTGTTTTTAAATCTTTTTTTTCATTTTTTCTCTATTGGCCAAAACCCCCATTGCCCTGAGTTTTTTGAATGGTGTGCAGACAATTTCTCTCTCGGTGAAGAAGTCATTATGAAAAAGTCAAAGTCAAAAATCCTTTGCTCAGTCTAGGCTTCTATCATCCATAAAACCCTGCACATCCCAGATGAGTTTGTCCATATATCCCAAAAATACCAAGAGGAAAATATTATACGTTTCTTCGGAGAGTCTACCAATGAAAGCAAAGAAACCTTCTTGAAGGCCTGTTCAAAACCCAATGGTGAATTCATCAACCTGTCATACCCCATCAACATTAACCAATTTAATGAAGAAACTCAGTGGTGTATATCCCTAACCAGTCATTTTTTAGGTCTAGATACCGATGCTTATGTCACAGAGTCATTGTTGATTCTATTATTTGTCTTGAGTACTTGTTCGGTCGAACCTGAATTTCCCAGGAAATCTTATCAGTCTTGTTGTCTTA
Organism: Pseudotsuga menziesii; assembly: GCA_001517045.1. NCBI lineage: Eukaryota > Viridiplantae > Streptophyta > Pinopsida > Pinales > Pinaceae > Pseudotsuga > Pseudotsuga menziesii. The sequence continues at coordinate 200,899 of LPNX010652401.1, forward strand.
AGTTTGATGAATTCCTAGCCGAGAACATCCGTTCTCAGTTAGCGAATTTCCATGGCACTAAAGTATTCAAATTCCAATCCTTTTTGCTAAGGATGTTTATAGCTTATAACGAAGAAGACCTATAAGTACCTAAATTAGAGATCACTAGTGATATGGCCACGGACTATTGTAAATTCATGACCCAATTGATGGCCGAACTGTATGACCTTTTCTTTCAGGAAAGGCCACCCAAGGTGTTGTCTGAGATGAGGCGAATACTATAGTTGTCCCATAGCAAGAGGATAGGAGACTAGTTCCTTACAGAATTCAGAATGATCATAAGATTGTGTGTCTTTGTGCATCAACCCTACATTCTGCCAACTTTTCTAACTCCCAGGATTTTCTCCCTAGAATTGATTAGACAAAGACTCACTGTTTAGGAAGAGCACATCTTGAACTATAAAAAGAGCTCAAATTTTATTTTCCCCTGGGAAGTGGGACCATACACAGTCAGGAGCAGAGCTGCTTTTCCACTGGTTTCCAACTTACTTAGGGACATGGGGTTTTCTCTGGAACAAGCTATGAATTACAACCCCCATCAAATAATTTCCAAAATGAGGAAGGCTCACAAGTGCAATCATTTTGAACACTCTAAAATACGTGAACTCAGGGAAGCAACAAACTGGAATGATTTCCCTAATCCTACCTTGATGGACACCGGCATAGAATGAAGCACTGGCTCACCCTTGCTAGGGGTAGATTCTACCCAAAGAGTATTGTCCAAAGTAGTTGCAATAGCTGGTAATTTCTCATCATTGGTCAGATATTCAGCAAGTTCAATAAAAAGAGGAGGTCTAGAGCCTATGGAGACTGAAGAGGTAGAAACGGCCAGCATGCCCAAAAAACAAAAAATAGAACAGGGGCAGTAGTTAGTGCAGGTTAAAAAGAGAAATACAAAGGGGCGGATGAAGAAGAAGAATATGGAGAAAAAAAAGAAACAAGAAGATCCCAAGGCAGACAAATTGCAAATCCAAGAATATGTATTTAACGGGAAGACTCCAAATAGGCATGCATCCAAGAAAGACTGGCTAGACTCTTGCCAAGAAAGGGCTAATAAAACTTTTAAAGATGCAGCAAAGCTGTATAGTGAGGTAATGCAGCTTCCTTACCCAAACGTAACATTAAATACTATAAGGGATCATGCCACTGACACCCTTAGCTTAGATTTGACGATGGGAAACAAGGTGTCAGAGGTTAACATGAACCTCGCAAAGGTTCCCACTACTGACATAATACACCTCAATAAAGAAACCGGGGATATCTTGAATTCTAGACTACTAAAGGCCACAATATAAATTTCTAAGATAGAGGGAAGTAAAACAAAGACTTTGGATCTTTTGAGGAAGGTGAGAGTAGAGAACAAATCCCTCAGGGCCCAAATCAACAATTTGAAAAATGAAGCAATACAAACAGAAGGACCAACATCTAAAGGAGTTTTGGTTTAGAAATTGCTTAATGATAAAGAGAAAGAGATCCAAATACTAAAAAATAAGTTGAAAATCCCTTCTACCCAGCTCGCTCAGACAAACGAGTTGGTTGATTTTGAAAAAGAGAAAGAGACATTGAACGCTGATATTACCAACTGCAAAGCCAAGATACTAAAGCCCGAAGAAAAGGAAAGACAGTGGGAAGTATACAACCTGCTTTTGAAGAAGAGTGAAACAGAATTAAATGCCACATTAGCAATAAAAGAAAGGGAGCTTCAAGGAAGAGGTGCAGAGATTGCAATTCAGTCCGTAGGTGTAGCTGGGGAAATAGACACCAGTTCTCTTTCTAGATCAATGTCCCAAATAGGCTTGAAAGATATAGAGCTTATTAAGTTAAAGTAGTAGATTGAGGAACTAGAAAAGGAAAAAGGTAAAGAGAGACAAGAAAAGGAAAAGATAGAAGAGAAATGCCAAGGATTGGCATAACAAAATGCCAAGTTAAGCCAACAGGTGGTCAGTAAATTGGCCTTGCAATGTGCTAGACATTTGATTTAGGATCAAATCATTATAGAAGCAAACAAGTTCCAACCTTATATAGATTTCATTGCAGACAAGGAAAATGCTATGATAGAGGCCAAGAAAAAGGTTCTAACAATATTAGGGGAAGTGCAGAAAATACCTATAGCAACAATGGAAAATTCCATTTCTTTCCTAAGCTCCTTATCAGATGATTTTTCCAATCGATACGATATCCAAAACAGGGTTGTTGTCACCTCTAGGGCTAGAAAGGTAATTGCTAAACACAGGATGTTGGAAACTATACAAGCCAAAATAGGGATTATTGAGCACAAGGTCCAGGAGGTTATCAAGCTATTCAAACCACTGGTAGACAGAGGGATCCCTTTCTTCTAGGAAGTGAAGGGACCTTTATTGTCCCAAAAGGAGTATCTGGAACATTTGGTTCCGATGTCGATGAGACAACAACAAGTTTAGAGATATGAAACAATCATTGTTAGGAAAGATTGTTTTCGATAAGCTGGCCAGTGAATTTGAACTGTTATTTGATTTTAAATCCACCTATGACGAAGTCCCCGAGACATCATACCTAGAAACTATGGAGCTCAAAGTGCAAGAATTAGACATGGTAGTTGCGACTTTTCCTAGTCCTGACCTATGGAGATCTATTCAGCAATACGGGTCGTGCAAATTCAAAATGCAACCATAGAAGTGGCAATGATAGTACGTGGGAATTTTTCTTCGTGGGCACATCCTTCCCATGGTCACCTCTCCCAGAAATTTGTACAGTTGTCACTCACTAGATGAAAACATGGAAGACTCTCGCTCATATTTTCTCTTGCAATCCATATTTCAGTTTTCAGTTTTTTATGTAAATCGTGGTCGATGTGTCACATAAGAGTTTGTTGGAAGTTGTTTTTTAGTTGTAACAAGTTTTGATTCCTGAACCTCGGATTGGGAAGTCCCAAATACTATAAATATATCTCCTGAAGAAGGAGAAATGGTTGGAACTAATGTAATTTTGCAATGTATGCTTTCAAGAGTATTTTAATAAAGTTGCAGAGCTGAGGTCGACATTCTGCACATGGATTCATGTGTTGTTTGTATTACAGTCTGTTGATTCCTTTCTCATGTGAATGTTTTCCCAATTTATCTCTCCCGTTATGTTTTCTTTCATGTCTGAAATAAGCATATAACAGTTTGGAATTCATACATGCTATGCTTCGTCTGTTGTTTCATACATCCACTAAATCTTTCTTCTAAAGTTAATACAGAATTCATTTTCCAATGCTCTGTGTTGATGGTCTGTTCACAATTATAATTTGACTGTGATTGAATGGATATCTTTCCTCTGTGCTAAAATCTCCTGCATAAGTTCTATTCATTCCTGTTACACTTCTTGACTCCATCACCCATTGGTTCTATGTCTTGTTTCAACCAATTTTACAAACCATTTATATTTTCACTTGTACATATTTGGCATTGTTAATATTTGGTGAGAGATCCCTCTCGGAAGAGCAAAAGTCCAGTTCTCTCTTCGAAATTGGTTCTGTTGTTACCTGGGAGCAAGCCTTCCACAACCTTTGGTTCAATTCTAGTGCTAACAAGAAGTTTGCAAGCTTTTCTCCTTTTTGGTTTCCCCGATGAAAATAGTTGTGTCTTGTGTATCTTGAGTATATTTGATGTACTTTTGTGCTTGTTATTATTTTATATAAAGATCCCAAGTAAAATATCTTAGAAAACTTAACAATGATATTCAAGCAACGTTGAAATTTGATGAAAAAGTATCATCCCTACAATTAAAAGAGATGAGGCAGAATACATGGATAATCATAGCATAGATGCCTGGTCTATGAGAGATTGGCCCCAGGAGGGAAACAAAAATAAAGGATCTAAGGGGAGATATAAATATAAGGGTAGATCTAAATCCCTAAGAAAAGGAATAAGGAAGTGCTAGAAATGCGGTAAAGTTGGGAACTATAAAAAGAATTATAGATCTAAGAATGTTGAGAAAGCAAGAAAAGTTAAGGATACCCCTTCCACATAGGAAAAGACTTGCTCAAAAGAAGGAGGGGATGTGTACCTAACTTCCAGGGGTAATAATTCATAACGTGATATATGGTTGATTGAATCAGGTGTGTCATGTCATATGACCTCTCATAGGTAGTGTTTTTGTGATTATGAAAAGTACAATGGAGGAGATGTGTACTTGGAAGATTATTCACCAGCCAATATTGTTGGACATGGTAGATTCAAGCTAAAACTCAAGGATATATGTATTTAGAACTCTACTTGGAGTGCTACACATTACAAATATAGTGAGAAACTTGATATCTATCAAAAATATGGATGTTGCAGGTGTAAAGACTGTGTCTGGAGACGGTGGTTTCAAAATGGTTCGATGATAAATGGTATTCATGAGGGCAGTTCGGTATGGAACTATGTAGAAACTATTGGGAAGCACCATCATCAATGAATGTAACAGTTATGTTGTGCCTTAGGAAGGAGGTTAAGATGATAGAACCATGACTACATCAAGAGGAAAGACAACACTATGGCATCAAATATTGGGGAAGATTGAAGAAACGAGCCTTCAAGCATTATAAGGTACATGCGTGGTTGAAGGTATGATTGATTGCACTTAAGGACTTTGATTTATGTGAACATTGCATATATGCAAAACAAAATCGAGTAAGATTTGCCTTTGATGCTACAAGAGCAAAGGAAACTTTAGAGTTAATACACAAGGATGTGTTTGGACCTATTCATGTTCCGTGATTATGTATACATGTTTATTATGTTTCATTTATATATGATTTCTCAAGGAACACATGGATTTATTTACTTTTATAGAAATATGAATTATTTTCTAAGTTTAAAGAATTTAAGGCTCTTGTAAAGAATCAGTCATAAAAAAAAATAAGGTGTCTAGGATAGATAATAGTGGAGATTTCTGTGAGAATGAATTCAAGGAATTCTTTAAGAAGTGAATTATAGCTAGGAAGAATACTACTTCATACACTCCTCAATGCAATGGAGTTTCCGAAAGGATGAATAGGGCGTTGATGGAAAAGGAAAGAAGCATACTAATCGCAGTTGGGATAGGACAAAAATTTTGGGCAAAGGCAATGGAGATAACATGTTACTTGGTAAATCGATCACCCACATCATAATTGGTTGAAAAAACTCCACAACAGGTATGGACTGGTAAGAAACCCTCTATTAAGAATCTGAAAGTTTTTGGATGTGATGCTTATGTACATGTTTGAAAGGAGAAAAGGAACAAGTTGGATAACAAAGATGAAAAATGTATCTTTATTGGCTATAAAGATGGTATGAAAGGTTATAAGCGTTGGAATCCTGTAACTAAGAATAATGTTTAGAGTTGAGATGTTGTGTTTATAGAGGTCAAAGAAGTCCCTAGACATGAAGTGACTCCAATGGAAAGGAACCAGAGAAAATATAGTTTGAGTTAGAAGGTGAAGAATTTGACTCAACAGAAGAAGATGAAACAAAGGAAGAAGAACCTCATACCCTAGTTTTGAGGAGATTATCTCGAGAAAGAAGGATACCAAAAGGTATTCCCCTCCTGATTTTTAGTCTCATTTTTATTTATCGATTATGTGACAATGACCCTTGAAACGTGAAGGAAGTTGTTGATTTAGAGGATAGTGATTTATGGAAGAAGGCCGTGATTGAAGAAATGGATGCCTTGGACAAAAATGAAGCATGGTATCTAGTATAATTACCAGTTGGAATAAAATCCATTGGAACCAATTGGATGTTTAAAAAGTTTGAATGCATAAGGTAAAGTGGAAAAGTACAAGACCCGCTTGGTAACAAAGGGATATTCTCAAGTAGAGGGAATTGGTTTTGGTGAAATATTTTCTCCAGTTTCAAAATTAACTTCTATTAGATTTCTTCTTTCTATTGTAGTTTCTTTTAATCTTGTAGTATCACACATGGATGTGAATACAACGTTCTTATATGGGGATATATAGAAATAAATATACATGAAACAACCCGAACGATTCATAGTAAAGGGAAAGAAAGAGTTGGTATGTAAACTAAAGAATTCCCTTTATGGTCTAAGGTAGTCTCCAAGGATGTGGTACCAAAACTTTGACACATACATACTTGGATTGGGGTTAGTGAGAAGCAAAGTTGATCATTGTGTGTACTCCAAATAGGTCTGTGTACCCACATAAAATTAATTTATGCTAATGACAATCTATTTTTTGTTCATGGTGCTTCTCTTCAGAAGAAGAACACTTATGCATCTTTGGCAAAAGCACATTGATGCATCTTTGGAAGAAGCGCATCGATGCATCTTTGGAAGAAGTGCATTGATGCATCTATGGAACAAGTGCATTGGTGCATTTACGGAAGAAGCGTATTGGCGCATCTCTAGTAGAAGTGCATCGCTGCATCTTTAGCAGAAGTGCACTAGTGCATCTCTTTACCGATGCTCATTTTTGGTATAGTGTACCGATTGTTCTATTTTAAGGTGTGGGAACACTAGTTCTGTTCTTTGGTACGAGAAAATTGATTCTTTGTGTTAGGCATATTATCTCTAGTGGATGAGTGGTTTTGGAGAGTTTTGATCAAGCAATTTTCATGTAACAATATTTGAGTGGTTTTGTAATTAGTAAATCGAGTGGTTTGATACTCACCATGGTTTTGTATGGGTGGTTTCATCATCATTACTATAAATTGTAATGATTAACATTTCAATATTAATTATTAATTATTTTTGTAATATTATTTTTATTTTTGTTGATAACGTCTTATTTCACATGCTTTTAACTAAAAATTATATTTCAAACAATCAAAATATAATTTTTCTTTAATACCAGGCAAGCATTTCATTTTTAAATTGTAAATAAGAGGTTCATTAATAAATAATGGTATCAACTAATACTTGGAATATTCAAAATCAAAGTTATTATATCACTACATTTTAATAAATTATCATGTATTTATTAAATCACCTCCCTTTATTTGCATGTTCACAAGGTTTCTGTACACAATAATTTTTTTATGTCAGTAGTGCTCCTCTTTGGTATGGGCACACAATACTCAATGTTAGATAAGGTGTACCAATGCTCATATTTGGTGAAAGTACATCGATGGTTCTTTACTGTAGGTGCACTAGTGCTCCAATACCAATGTTCACTAGTGTGTATTTAGCCAAAAAACAATGGTACTTTTTGGTATAAGTGCATCAGTGCATATTTGGTATAAATACCATGGTGCATCTTTAGCACTAGCACATTAGTGCATCTTTTGCAGAAGCGCATAGGTGCATCGTTGACAATGCATATTTGACAAAAGCACATTGGTGCATCTTTGTCATAAGCACACTAGTGCATCTTTAACAGAAGCGCATTGTTGCATCATTGACAGAAGCTCACCGGTACATATTTGGTAGAAGCACACCAGTGTATCTTTGTTAAAAGCGCACTGGTGAAAAACCCTTTCACTAAAGCCTCCAACCACAGAGATTTTTTAGTTATAATACATTTCTGTAATATCCTCCACTAAAACATCTAATACCATTGGCGAAGGTTATAGCGGAGGTTTTTTTTAATTTTGACCAACCTTGTAACACTAAAAACCTCCACTGAGCACAGGAACAAGATTTTAAAGTAAACCGAGTATTTTCCTTCTTAAGGTCGGATAGACCAAAGTTGGTCTCAATGGCTGTTAATCATCGTCATCATCATCATCAGCAGGGATTTTTTTAATCTTAATATGGAACAATTAACAATAATTTATTTTATCATCTCTATTTATTAGAAAAAAATGTGTAATAAAATATATGGGATAAGTGATTTGTGTGCTCAAGAACTTTTCTTAATTTTGATTTTGAATAATTAATAATAATTTATTTTCTCATCTTTATTTAATAAAATAAATATGTAATAAAATATATAATAGGATCACCTTTTTTTATTGTGTTATTTTAAAATTTTATTTAATAAACCTAAAATACAAATATAATAAAAACAAAATAGTAATAAAATAAGGTAACAATAAAACAAAATTAATAGTACAACAAGTAAATAGTTAAAATATCTAAAATATAAAATTAAAAATAAGAAACAGTGATTAGTAATTAAAATCTAAAATAATTAGTAATTTAAATCTAAATACTTTAAAAATAATTCATGAAATTTTAAAAATACTTTAATATTAAAACTTGAAAATAATTTATAATTTTTTTAAAATAGTGATTTATTAAAAAGTAAAAATGATTTATGAAATTAAAAAATAAAATGTCACTGTATTCTTTATTCTAATAAAGAGAAATAGTTAAAACATTAAAAACATAGTAAATTTGAACTGCAATAATTTTATTCGGTGTGTACTCAAACTTTTTTGAAAGAGCTTTATCAATAATGATAATTATGATACTCAGAATGGGAATAGTACAGCTAGTTGTTGGTTTCACGTTTATGTTTTATACGAACTTTGTACAACTATATTAACTTCAAACTCTATACATCTATTCTGTCACGGCCATAATAACGCACTCACTTTTTCATGTGGTTTTATTGAGTGTGTGGCATCGTACGGAAGCATTTCAAGGGTAAGACTAACTCGGACGCACTCCAATAGACTATGCCTAATTCGTGGAAACCCTTCTTTAACACTGTATCATTTTAACACTTTTACTTAATAACTATTTTTCCCCACACATAGGCAATTTTCATTACACAGTGTAATCAAGCAAAACACAACACAATGTAAGGGTGGGGTTTCCAAACCGGCCAACCCCGTTAACTTGTATTCTATGAACAGTTTACAAAGTTGGAGTTGCCACAAACCAACAGAGCTATGGGTGCGCACCCAACTAGCCGACACACCTATGTCACAAAAATACACCAAGTTGAGCTAACCCCTCCATGGGCATCTTTCTCTCAAGATTGTTGAACTTCGCTAACCCTTGTAGTTTTCATCAACAGCCTTCTGGAATGAACTCATCTGGGAGCATCTATTTTCCAAACCGACGCTTCTCCACAAGCCAACTGCGTTTTTTGAGTAAAGTCTGTCTTAGCGACTTTCATTGCTACTCGCTTGGAAACCTCCACAACTCGTTTGCCTTAGCGACTTGTCACCTCTTCCTTTTGTTGCCTTTCATCCAAATGAGTGTCGCTACTTTATAACGTCAAGTGGGAGGGTGTTTCTCCAAGGTGGGTGCACTACCTTCCTTAGCGCGCACATTAAATGTCGTAGCCGATGCATCCCCTACCACGGTCCACTTGCTTCCACCATCTGCACGCGCTTCTTGGGCATCTTCTTAGATGTCTTCCTTCAGCGCACTCAAATTCTAGGTGTCGTCGTGTAGGGGTGCACCTTCCAACATGTGCTTGATCCAATGGACCCCTCTAACCGGATGCTCCCTTGAGCCCGTTTCCCATGCGACCAATGTGGTTGATGGGCTCACTCCATGGGACGCATCTTCAACTAATGGTGTTGTTCCTTCATGCTCCATCAAGGTGCACCCATTCCATCAATGTCTGCTCAACTCAAGCATGCTTCCAATCGAATAAGTGCCAAGGTGTCATGCACTTGGGCTTGCCAAGCTCCAAGGGGTGAGTGCAGGATTCATCTGTGGGAGCGCATCCTTGCTAGGCCCACATGCTCCTCAGGTGTTATGTCACTTGGCTAAGGCACTGCTTTGTAAGTTTGTCAACTGAACCATCTTGCCCACATGGGTGCCCAAGCCAGCGTCTTGGGCATGAAGGAGGTGTCACCTAGCGCATAGTTGTAACAACCTCCCCCACTTAAGTACTTTTCATCCTCGGCAAGGTGTATGTAATGCTATGTGATTCCAAACAATGTTGCTGCTAACTGTACCAAAAATTTTCTGTCAAGTCCCCTTTTCCTGTGTGCCACTCTTCCAGTTCACCAGTTTCAATTCCCTCCATCGTCTACACCATTTGGGTGATCAATCCGTCCATTGAGCCTTTTTCAGTCTCCATCTCTTAGTCCTCTTCTCATACTTTCCCCACTCTGTGACTTCTTTGTTGTTTGAATGAATCCTACTTGCCTCATCCAAAGTTGTCGTTTTCACTTTTTTTGGTGTGCTTCACCAAGAAGCATCTGCGGCCCACCTACCTTTGCCAAGGGTAGGGGTCAAGTCATGCTAGCATTTAGTCAAGAAAGTTGTGATGATGGTTCTCCCAACCATCACTCATGTTCTTCTTAGCTTTCTGTCATTTTTCTACTTCTTGGCTCAAGTAGAGGAGAAGTGGCATGTTTTCTCCAATTGTTCCATTCTGTTCTTAAAACGGTATATGTGCTTCAGGGTCATTTAGTCATGCACCTGTTGCTACCAAAGTGTCCTCTGTCTGCGCTAACGCTACAACTAGCTCAACCTCCTTATCACATTTCCATTCTTCCACACTCTTGTAGAATTTGGTGAGTTCCTCCAAACTCAGCATGGTCATTTCCACAACCCTTTCCATGGATTTCAGTTGTTGCTCCAACAAAACAACTGATTCCTTAGAAGCAATATGCTCTTCCAACCAAGCCATTTCTTCTATGCCAACGCATTTAATGCACTATTCTTCATTAAGCTTCCTTATTGTTGCAACAAGAGGGGACATTGCCAATGCAATCACCTTTTGTTCTCTCGATAACCTATTTACCTTCTGCACATAGATGGGTTCCTTTCTCACAAGAAACGCTAAACACTCTAAGTGAGGCATAGGAGCTACCTTCTCCTTCTTCATGAAATCCTGCCCAAGCACAACATCAAAGTCATCAAGAGGAACAACTATGAGGTTGATCTCTCCCGACCAATCTCTAATCATCAAAGGCACTTTGCAAACCAAGCCAACCACCCTCTCGACCTATGAATTGAGCGCCTTGAACATGTTTGCTCCTGGATCAATTTGCAAATTGATTCATTTCACCATCCTTTCCTTGAAAAAATCATGTGTAGCACCACTATCACCCAATGCTAAAACCTGCTGCCTGTTTAGCTCTGTGGGAACGTAACTTAGTTTGGTGAAGTCTATTTTCGTTGAGACTCCCAACTCCTCCAAAACCGCATTCAAAACCTGTAGAACACCAACCAAATGATCCTCTTGTTCCACTGCAGCCAAATTATGTGGTCGCAAAGGATAGTTATTTGCGTAGTGATCCATTTCACATATGTAACAAGAAATCATCTTAGCCTTGTCCTTGGGAACTTCCTCCTTCTTGGGTGCCTCCTTGTCCCATTTGTTCCCCATCTTAGGCTTTCCTTTATGTCTCTTCTTAAACTTTCCTTGGCATTTTTCATTGCCATCCTCATTTCCCTTGGATTCATCTTTCCTGTCTCTTCATAAGTCAAGGAACTTATCTACGACTGCAATGGCTTCGGCAAGGGTCTTCACTCTTTGGTGTCACAAATCATCTTGCGCCCAATTCTGCAGACCCTTCATGAAGTGGTACAAATGATCCACATTGATCATATCCTTTATCTCCAACATTACGTTGGTGTAATATTTGATATAGGCATGAATCCTCCTTGTGTGCTTAAGCCTCATAAGCTTGTTTCGTGTGATACTGCCTTGGTTCCCCAGACCAAATTATGCCTTCAAATATGTCTTCACTTGTTCCCAATTCTCAATCTGTTCGGTCACATTCCCCGCATCCAGGTCTTCCACCCAGTTTCTCCACCATAACTTGGTTGTGCTTGTGAGAAACATGGAAGCAATGTTCACCTTAGCTTTGTTCGAACTACCATTCATCTGATCCAAGTACTACTCCACATCGCAACAAAAATTTACAAGCATCTTAGCGTCATGTGTTCTGTGCAAAAATATTGTCTTCCTTCATTTGAATCTTCATGGTTGCAGTAGTGCTAGGCCCACTAGCCAACACTCGCTTCAATAGTGCAATGGTGTCGTCTTGGTCCTTTTTATCAAGTTGAAATTGTTTTGTAAATGATTCAAGCTTCCTAACCTGAATTTATGTATCTTGCTTAACAGTTGCTTGCAACACATCGGTTGCCTCTCTACATCCATTCACAGCTTCATTAAAATCCTTCCGCATTTGATCCATCTCGCTTAGCAAAGTGACAGACTTCTCTCCGTGAGCATAGATTGCCTCAGAAATTTCCCCATGTTTCTCTCAAGTGCACCAATCTTACACTTCACTTCTTGATGAAAAAATTCAAGTCTCCCGAACTGCGGTAACCCTATCGGCACTGCGACCACCTCAACAAACCTAAACTTTTGGCTACAAAGTTTCTCTGAGACCATCTGTCATGGCCACAATAACGAACCCAATTTTTTGTGTGGTCTTATTGAGCATGTGACACTGTCTGGAAGCATTCCGAGGGTAAGACCAACTGAGACGCAATCCAATGGACTACCCCTAACCTGCGGAAACATTTCCTTAACATTGTATCGTTTTAACATTTTATTTATTAACTATTTTTACCCACACTTAATCAATTTTCATTACACAGTGCAATCAAGTAAAACAAAACACAATGTAAGGGTGGGATTTCCAAACCAACCAACACAATTAACTTGTATTATATGAACAAATTACAAAAGTGGAGTTTCCACAAATCAGTAGAGCTCCGGGTGTGCGCCCAACTAGATGCCACATCTCTATTACAAAAATACACTGATTTGAGATAACCCCTCCACGAGCATCTAGCTCTCAACACTGTCGAACTTCGCTAACACATGTAGCTGTCATCAGCTTCCTTCTAGACTAAACTTGTTTGGGAGCATCAGTTGGCCAGATTGACACTTCTTTGCAAGCCAACTATGTTTTCTAAGTAAAGTCTATCTTAACAAATTTCGTTGCGACTTGCTTGGAAACCTCCATAGCACGTCTGCCTTATCAACTTGTCACATCTTCCTTTCACTGCCTTTCATCCAAATGAGTGTCGTGACTTTATAGTGTCAAGTACAAGGGCGTTTCTCTAAGGTGGGTTCACTACCATCCTTAGTGTGCACGTAAACTGTCATAGCCAACACGTCTCCTGCTAGGGTCCACTTCCTTCCACCATCTGTGTGCGCTTCGCTTGTCGGTGACATCGGTGTTGGGCGTCAGGTGCTCTTCCTTGGCATCTTCCTTCAGCGTACTCCAATTCTAGGCGTCGTAGTGTAGGGGTGTGCCTTCGAGCGAAAGCTCAATCCAACGGACGCCTCTAACAGGGTGCTCCTGTGAGCGCGTCTCCCATGTGACCAATGTGGTTTCCAGACCCTCTCCATGGGATGCATCTCCATCTCATGGCGTCGTTGCTCTGTGCTTCGTCAAGGTGCACCCACTCCATCAACTTGCGCTCAACTCAAGCATGCTTCCAAGTGACGAAGTGCCAAGGTGTTGTGCACTTGGGATTGCCAAGCACCAAGGGTTGAGCACTGGCTTAGTTTGTAGGAGAGCATATTTTTTAGGCCCATGTGCTCCTCAAGTGTTCTGTCACTTGGCCAAGGCACCACTTGCCAAGTTTTTCGACTGAAATGTCTTTCCCACATGGGCCCCAAGCCAACCTCTTGGGCGTGAAGAAGGTGTCACCTAGTGCATGGCAGTAATATATTCAACTTATATTGACTTACAATTTGACATTATATTACTTCAAATTAAAGAAAAATGAATGAAAATGGCATCGATGTTAAAATTTTTGTAAATGCTAGTCACCACAAAGCCAACCATCATAAATTCCAATCAGGAAAACCGAAGAGATCTGGTAGGGATGAAATAATTCATAATCTATGCAATTTAACAAGGCATCGAAATACCTCATGAAAGGAAAAGATGCATAACATCGCGTAGAAGTGGATAGAGAGGATAAAAGGTGGGGTGGGAAACTGTAGTAGAGGTGGAAATGAAAAATAAGTCCCCTTAGTATGTGCACATATCAATGGCAGATATAACTATGAAGATGTCATCACATACAAAGATTACTTCCAACATAGGTGGAATTGAAGAGTAAATTCCTTGAGTCTTTGCACATATCAATGGTAGAGAGCTATGACTCTAATATGAGCACGACCTGCCATCAAAACATAGAGACATCACTCTAAATTGTAATTAGCCATAAATTCGAAGACAAAATGGGTTCACCTGAGCACACTATGTGAAAGGAATTTGTGAAAGGAATTTGAATCGCCTGTAACAATTTTCACTGGCACAAGTAACAATAGCATGAGCCCTATTTGGTGTTAATAGTAATGGCTATGTCACTGATAGATCATGCCCAATAAGTTCCAGCAATGACCCTTAAATTCAAATACAAACAAACCGAATGGGAGAGTGTTAATCACTTCTCAAATTCAAAGTCAAATTAAAATGAATGAAGGGTGATGCAAGTTCCAACAGTGATACTCCCTCTTAAGTTAAAATTCAAAATTTTGTAATGGTGTTTTCCTCTATGCTATAGTCCCCTCAAACTTTATTTCACTTCCTTTCTTCATACGCCAGTGCGCTCCTGTCGACTCATACAACTTTTTTCTGACGAAGTGGTATTATATACATGGCATGGTGATGGGTGAAACTGAACTTATTGTATGTATACACATGCATATCCCATGCCATGTCTGGGAATCACACTGATTGAGAGTCGATGTCATCCATAAGTGACACCAGATAGAAAACGAGTATAGAAATCGAGCAAGGATGGGTGTCAGAGATGATGATTTGACCTCGCTAGAGAGGAAAAATCGTCCCCTTGTTTACGGTACATTATTCATTTTATGATAAACATACGGTTATTTTTCATAGTTCAAAAAATAACAAACATGCATTAATGATAACAGACAAGGAAAACTTAATGGACTTGGACTAGGGAATACAATGCACAAAACAATTAATTATTGGTGCAGGAGCATCTGCTCACTAAAACTATTTAAATTGTAAGTCATACCTTAGGGTCTTGACCATTGCCCGAGAGGGGGTTTCATTGCATGATATGTTGAAAATTGTTGTCAATTGATGTCAAAAGAGTTCAGCAATGACAAAGAAATAACTAGTAAACTTGATGAGAGGCCCAAATTTAGTGTAAGATAAAGGAATTACAAGTCGGATGGTAGATCGATGATACAGGAAAAGATCCACAAAGTAAGCGTGGAAAATAACATTCTCGAACACTAGAGTGAAGTAAAGAGTTGGACGACCTAGATCAGTCGAGAGAAATTACGGAAGTTGTTTTTGAGAATATCAATGATGGTGAATGATTCTTGCACAATAAAAGTGAAGTTCTACAATCCGCACTTGATCATCCATCAACGGTTACGAGTGAACCCGCAAGGAAATCAATGGTCCAGAAAAATTGTGGAAACAAAGTTGTGGAGGTCCAAAATGGAAAAGTGTGGTTTTGCATTCCACAATATGCAATCCGAAGATCAACTATCAAGAGTGAACCCACAAGGAAATCAATGGTCCTAAAAAATTGCGGAAACAAAGTTGTGGAAGAAAAATTGCGGAGGTCCAAAATGGGAAAGTGTGTTTCCGCATTCCACAATCCAAAGATCAAGGACTAGGAAAGAGTTCGCAAGAGATCGATGACACATAAGAAGTTTTGCAGAAAGGGAATTGCGGAAGTCATTCTTGAGATGTTACAAATCTGCAATCCGCAATTTGCATTTGATCTCAGATCAACAGTTAGGGAAGAGTCCGCAGGAAATCAACAGTGCAGAAAGTACCTCACGGAAAGGTAGTAGCGCAAAAGAAATTGGAAGGAACTTTTGAGAATAATCAAAATGTAAATCCGCAATCCACAATCCACAATCTCCATCTAATCTCACATCAACGGTCAGGGAATATTCCACATGAAATCAATGGTATAGAAAGTCAAAACATGTGCCTGCAATCAGCAACCCGTAACTGCGGGAAGGTTGTTGTGGAAAGGAAATTGTGGAAGGATTTTTGTTGCGTAAATATCATTGCAGAAAAAGACAAATTCAAAAGGAATTCTAGTGCAGAATCATCATTGGAAATAGTCAATTTTGGAAATATTTTCGTTGTGGAAAGTCATGACTGATAAACCTAAATAGACTTAAAGTATTATTAAAATGAAGAATTGTGTTTTTTTGAAGAGGCGCGATCTAAGAATGAAGATGTGCAATTGTGAGGAGATGCATTCGTAGAAAACGTGTTAGAAGGTATCTATAGATAGAGTGATGAGTGAAAGAAATTGTTTCTATGATTAAGATCTAATCAGTAGCAACAATAGACAAAGACCAGAGAAAAACCAGTGATAGGGTTGAAAACATAAAGAAGATATGGAAGTCTGATGAAATCAAATTAGGGTGGAAAGGTGGTGCAAGGGCATGCTATAGGCCTGCAAGGGGGTCGTATCCTCCTTCCAGTAGTATTTGGTAAATAGGGTGTAGTACCATCCTTTCGGTAGCAGCTGATAAAACTGGGGGGTCGTAACCTCCTTCGAGTAGTTTCTAGTAAATAGGGTGTAGTACCATCCTTGTCTGTAGGAGAAGGAAGAAACTATTTGTAAATACAATTTTTCATTAATAGAAAGTATTGGTGGTTTACCCAATTGAGATTCCACTAAATTTGTGTTCTTGTTGATCATGTGTGTTAATGAATAATTTAAAAGTTGTTTAAATTATTAAAAGCTATCAATACTGATTCACCCCCCCTCTCAGTATTATCCAATATTCCAACAATTTGTATCAGAGCAGGTTCCTTCACCATAGCTTAACCACTAGAAGGAAGATCCTACTTAAAAACCACTATGGATAAACAAGAAGGGTTAGCCTCCAACAAGCCACCATTATTCACAAGAGAAAATTATGCATAGTGGAGTGTGAGAATGAAGTTCCATCTTATGTCTCTTAGATGGAAGGTTTGGGAAGCAACTAAAAAGGAGTATAATATAGCAGACAACCTACCTATAAACATATTGGAACTATACCAATATGAGGGTAATGCAAAATCCCTAAATATCATCTTTAGTGGATTGACAAACTCTGTTTTTGCAAAAGTCATGCGATGCAAGATTTCCAAACAAGCTTGGGATAAGTTAAAGATTGTCTATGAAGGGGCATCCAAAGTCAAAGAACCTAAGCTTCAGACATATAAAGGACAGTTTGAAAGCCTGAAAATGAAAGAAGAAGAAAATATTGGAGAATACCTTCTAAGAGTAGATGAAGTTGTAAACGCTATTAGAGGCCTTGGAGGAAAATTAAAATAAAGAGAAGTAGTCGAGAAGGTACTAAGAACATTGACAATGAAGTATGACTCAAAGGTTTCCACTATAGAAGAACGAGATGACCTTGATGCCTTAACAGTAGATGAACTACATGGGATCTTCACTACATATAAGATGAGAATGGGACATAATGATTCTTCAATAAAAGAGGCAACATTCAAAGTCATAAATGAATCAAAGAAGTCTAAAGCCCCATCCAAAAACACATTAGAGATTTCAGATGATGAATAAACCCTCTTTGTTAAAAAACTTGAGAGAGATACTAGAAAATACAAAGGAAAGCTACCCCTAAAGTGTTTTAGATGTGGAAGAATTGGACACTTTGCTTCAAAATGTCCTTACTCTAAACAAGATCATAGTGATGAGAAAGAAGCCTCAAGGAAGTTCAAAGAGGGTAAAATGGGAAACAAAATGAAGTACTATGAGAAAAAGAAAATTATTTATTCTATGGAAGAAAGTGAAGATGAAGATACAAGTGGAGATGAAGAAACAAAAATTATATTCATGGGAGTATATATTGAAGATCAAAATGGTGAATCGGATGAGGAAGGTAAAGTAGACTTAAAAGTTGAACTCATTAGTGCTCTTGAATAACTTGGAAAATGCAGGAGAAAGAAAAAAAATTCAAACCATGTCATTAGCGAGTTGGAAACTCAACTTCTAGAGGCCAAAAGGATTGAAGAGGACCTAAATTTGCAGCTCAAAAGAATAATACAAGAATATGAAAGGCTTGAAGAAGAGATCATGCAACTTAGGGAAAAGCTTGATGAAGAAGCTATGAAATCAAAATTTGAGTGCAACTCAAAGATATTAGATGATATCCTAAATATCCAAATACCTTCAAATGATAAATATGGACTAGGATATAGGCCAAAATATTCTTCTTTCGCAAACCAAGGTGGACATAAAAAAATCTATGTTGTTGCACTAAAGACTCTAGTTAAGAAGGAAGAAAGCAAGAAACATATTCCAATCTCTCATGACAAAAACAAGATTAATGTGACGCCTAATAAACCAATGACAAATAGATATCAATAGATCTTCCTTGGTCATTGTTACTCTTGCAATAAATTTGGTCATAAATCCCTAAATTGCAGAGCCTATGGAAAGTTCCATGAATACAAGAAGAATTCAACTAGTGATAAACCAAAAGGAAGGAATTATTACCGTTTTACACTTCTTCAAAAATATGACCTAGAGTGTTACAAATGTAATAACCATGGACATATGGAAAGAGATTGTAAACTGATGACTCCTACAAAGAATACTATTGAAAATGAGTTTCAAGACAAAAAACAAAAGAAGGATTGGAAGAAATGGGAAGAAAAGGAGAGATCCATGATTGCCCTATGCGAAACAAAGAAACAAAATCTATGGCATATAGATAGTGGGTCTTCAAAAAATATGACAGGTGATCCAAACAAATCCATAAAACTAAGAAAAGATAATAAGGGTAGAGTCGCATTTGTAGATAATATGTCTTATAAAATAATTGGCAAAGGTACAGTTGTTTTCAATAGTAAGATCAAAGCAGAAAATGTGTTGCTGGTAGAAAACCTTAAGCCTAATCTCCTCAGTGTAATTCAAACATGTGACCAAGGGCACATCTATATTTTTTACTCTCAGAAATGTGAAATCGAAAAAAAAAAGTCTCAGGAAGAATTGTCACCACTGTTGTAATCAATTCAAACAATGTATACATCCTAGAAAATGAAAATCTATGTTACTTGAATATGGTTGATAGAAGTTGGTTATGGAATAGAAGGATGAGACACTTAAACTTTGATAACCTTTTAAAGGTAAGTAAGAAAGAAGTTGTGATACTCTTTCCTAAAATTGTGAAACCTCCAATCTCTGTTTGTAGACATTGTCAGCATGGGAAGCAAACTAAATCCAATTTCAAAACAAAAGAACATATGACCTCACATCCTTTGGAAATAGTTCACACTGATATTTGTGGACCAAAAAGGACTAAAAGTATGCAAGGATAATACTATTTTATGCTTCTCATTGATGACTACACAAGCATGACTTGGGTAACTTTTCTCAAATAAAAATCATAAGCTTTTGAAAAGTTCAAAATCTTTAAAGTGATGGTTGAAAATAAAATAAAAAAATCAAGTGTCTTATATCAGACAATGGGGGAGAGTTTACCTCAAATGAGTTCAATGAGTTTTGTGAGATACATGGGATTAAAAGACAATTTTAAACTACAAATACTCCTCGACAGAATGGTGTTGTTGAAAGGAAGAATAGAATAGTCCAAGAAGCTGCCAGAACAATGCTTAATGATGCAAAGCTGTCAGATGCATATTGGAGAGAAGCACTATACACAGTTGTCTATATACTTAATAGAGGACAACTTAGAGTGAATAAGGACAAGACTCCTTATGAACTATGGTATGGAAGACCAGCCTCAGTCAAGTATTTCAGAGTATTTGGAAATAATTGCTACATTAAAAGGAACGAGGATGATCTTGGAAAGTTTGATTCTAGGACTAATGAAGGAATATTTTTAGGATATTCAACGACCAAGAAGGCATATAGATGTAGGTTACACAATATCGTAGAAAGTGCATATGTAAGAACAGATGACATAAAACCAAGAATAATAAGAATTCATGATGGCGATGTAAGTACAAATTATGAAGAAAAGGAAGACCTGCAAAAAGATGAAAGTATTCATGATGAAGAAGAAGAATTAGAGGAGGAACATACATAGGAAAGTCAAGAAGATTCTTCAAGATCTGATACAAAAACTCCATCTAGAAGAGTACAAAATGATCATCCTAAGACACAGATCATCAGTGACAAAGATGTCAGAGTCAGTGCAAGGAGAAAACTACTATTTAACGAACAAGCCCTACTCTCACTAGTGGAACCTAATAATTTTATAGAATCCAGCAAGAATGATGAATTGATCAAATCCATCAATGAAGAATTGGATTAGATTAAGAAGAACGAAACCTAGGAACTTGTACCAAGACCCAAAGACAAAACTATTATAGGGACCAAATGGGTTTTCAAGAACAAATTCAATCAAGATGGTCAAGTGATAAGGAACAAGGAAAGCTTAGTATGTAAATGGTATCCTCAAATGGAAGGGATTGATTTTGAAGAAACTTATGCCACTGTAGCAAGACTTGAAGCAATGAGAATGTGTTTATCACTTTCATGCCATAAAAAGTTTAAGGTATATCAAATAGATGTCAAGTCTGCATTTCTGAATGGAAAACTAGAAGAAGAGGTTTATATTTAACAACATGAAGGTTTTCTCTCATCAAAAAATAGAGACTATGTTTGTAAATAGAAAAAGGCACTCTATGACCTCAAACAAGCTCCAAGGGCATGGTTTTTAAGGTTGGGTAGCTACTTAAAGCAGCAAGGATTTAAGAGAGGGGTCACTGAAAGTAATATCTACTTAAAAATCGAAGATGAAAATATGATCATTGTTGTTGTTTATGTAGATGAAATCATATTTGGAATCAATTTACAAATACTAAGTGTAAACTTTGCTTCTGAAATGAAGAAGGAATTCGAAATGTCAATGTTGGGTGAACTAACATTATATTTGGGATTACAAGTTTACCAAACATACAAAGGAATCTTTATCTCTCAAACCAAGTACATCAAAGACATGCTTAAAATATTTAAGATGGAAGACTCCAAACTTGTTAGTACTCCTATGATCATAGGTTGTAAATTAAGTAAGGATGATGAGTCTTTGGAAGTGGACCATACCATGTATAGATCCATGATATAAAACCCACTATATGTGACAACTAGAACACCATATGTGATGCAAGCTATAGTTTTGGTTGCTAGGTTCTAGTCAAGCCCCAAAGAAACACATGTAACAATAGTAAAATAATATTCAAATATTTGAAAGGTAGTATGGAGTATGGGTTATGGTACCTAAAAAAACAAGACTTCATCTTAAAATCATTTACTGATGCGGATTGGGAAGGAAGTATTGATGATCAAAAAATCAACAGTGGAGCAGCATTCTTCTTGGGAAATTGTTTGGTATCTTGGTCACACAAGAAACAATCCTCCATTTCACTCTCCACAATAGAAGCCGAATACATTACTGCTACGTTGTGTTGCACTCAAGTCATTTGGATGAAGCAGACACTAGAAGACTTACTTGTGAAGTATGAGCACCCAATAGTAATAAATTGTGATAATACCAGTGCCATAAATATGTCAAAAAATCCTATCATGCACTCCAAGACAAAGCACATAACAATAAAGTATCACTTCCTAAGAGAAAATGTATCCCAAAAGATTGTCAAGCTAGAGTATGTTGACACAAAAGAATGGATTGCTGATATCTTTACCAAGCCACTACCCAAGGAAGATTTTTGACATCTTAGATGGAAGTTGGGAGTGATCTCCCTACAATAGTTGTAGAAGTCAAATCATAATCTCAGGGGGAGTTGTCAGAAGGAATCCTTTGTCATTATTGTCAAAGGGGGAGAAAATTGACCAAGAAAAAATGTTTCCATCAATTCCAAAGGGGGAGAATGTTGAAAATAGTTGTCAATTGATGTCAAAAGAGTTCAGCAATGACAAAGAAATAACCAGTAAACATGATGACAGGGAAAAATTAGTGTAAGATAAAGGAATTACAAGTCGGATGGTAGATCGATGACAAGGGGAAATATCCACAAAGTAAGCATGGAAAATAACATTCCCGAACACTAAAATGAAGTGAAGAGTTGGATGACCTAGATCATTCGAGAGAAATTGAGGAAGCCATTTTTTAGAATATCGACGGTGGTGAATGATTTACACATAAGAAAAGTGAAGTTCTGCAATCCACACTTGATATTAGATCAATGATCAGGAGTGAACCCGCAAGGAAATCAACGGTCCAGACAAATTGCGAAAACAAAGTTGCGGAAGAAAATTGCAGAGGTCAAAAATGGGAAAGTGTGGTTCCACATTCCACAATCTGCAATCTGAAGATCAATGGTCAGGAGTGAACCTGCAAGGAAATCAACGGTCTTGAAAATTTGCAGAAGAAAAATTGTGGATGTCCAAAATGGGAAAGTGTGGTTCTCCATTCTGCAATCCATAATCCAAAGATCGAAGGTCAAGAAAGAGTCTACAAGAGATGGACAGTGCGGAAGACATTTTGCATAAAGAGAATTGTGGAAGTCATTCTTGAGATGTTACAAATCCGCGATTCGTAATTCGCATATGATCTCAGATCAACGGTTAGGGAAGAGTCTGCAAGAAATCAATAGTGCAGAAAGTACCCGGCAGAAAGGTAGCTATGGAGAGGAAATTGTGGAAGGACCTTTTGAGAAAAATGAAAACCCAAATCTGCAACCACAATCCACATCTGATCTCAGATCAACTGTCAAGGAAGAGTCCACAAGAAATCAACGGTGTGGAAAGTCAAAATGCGTGTCCACAATTAACAACAAAAAATTGTGGAAAGGTCATTGCAGAAGTATTTTTGTTGCAGAAATATCATTGCGGAAAAGGCAAATTCGGAAGGAATTCTCATGCAGAATTATTAGTGCAGAGAGGAAATTTTGGAAAGATTTTTGTTGTAGAAAGTCATGACTGATAAACCTAAATAGAGTTAAAGTATTATTAAAATGAATAATTGTGTTTTCTTGAAGAGGCATGATCTAAGAATGAAGAGGTGCAACAGTGAGGAGATGCATTCATAGAAAACAAGTTAGGAGGTATTTATAGATAGAGTGCCGAGTGAAAGAAATTGTTTATGTGATCGATATCTATGCAGTAACAGCAGTAGACAGATACCAAAGAAAAAATTGTGACAGGGTTGAAAACATAAAGAAGATCTGGAGTTTGATGAAATAAAATTAGGGTGGCAAGGTGGTGCAAGGGCAGGCTACAGGCCTACAAGGGGGTCGTATCCTCCTTCCAGTAGTAGATGGTAAATAGGGTGTAGTAGAATCCTTTAAATAGCAACTGATAAAATAAGGGGTTCATAGCCTCCTTCCAGTACTTGCTGGTAAATAGGGTGTAGTACCATCCTTGTCTATAGAAGCAGGCTAAAACTATTTGTAAATACAATTTTGCAGTAATAGGAAGTATTGGTGGTTTATCGAATTGGGCTTCCACGATAAATTTGTGTAGTTGTTGATCATGTGTGTTAATGAATAATTTCAAAAATTGTTTAAATTGTTAAAAATTATCAATACTGATTCACCACCCCCCTCTTAGTATTGTCCAATATTCCAACATGATACTTGTATAAATGTTAAAGTTTGTAGACTAGGGTTTAGAAGATTCTAATTAGTGTTGAGTTAGACTAATTAGATTAAGGATTTGAGTAACGACTCGAGAAGACTATGAGGATATATAGGAACAAATTGTTGGAATATAACAATTTGTTCATGAGTCATAAGTTATATAAGATTATAATTCTATTTTTAGAAGTTAGTTACAAGTTTGTAGGATGATTGTTATGAAAGCTGACATTAATTTTCCATGCATTAAAATGTAAAAGTGAGGGAAAAAAGAGGTTCGACCTTTAGTAGTTATAGAAGGGATCGAGCGATACAAAGGGAAGATGGCCAAAAAATGTTGAATCAGACCACAGTGAGTTAGGATTGAGATTATCATGCTTGTATAGTTGTTGTTTTATTAATGGAAAGGAAATTCTTCATTTCTATGGGTAAATGGTATACGCCTTGTGAATTCAATCATTTGTGTAATTTGTGAGATTTTTCTGGGTGAATATAGCATTTACAGAGTTTTTGTGCACCTGTGTGAAGA
The DNA here is from genome assembly GCA_001517045.1 of Pseudotsuga menziesii. Taxonomy (NCBI): domain Eukaryota; kingdom Viridiplantae; phylum Streptophyta; class Pinopsida; order Pinales; family Pinaceae; genus Pseudotsuga; species Pseudotsuga menziesii. Next base: position 224,827 of record LPNX010652401.1, read on the forward strand.
ACGGATTAGTATTTAGGTATCAATCTAGTTTAGGGAGATGAAATTATATCGTAGAGATATATAGACGTAATGATGAATCCGTGTGAATGGATATGAAGGAACAAACGGACTATGTGTGAAAGAAGTTGAAATTGTTAAAGATTACAGCGTGTTTTTGTAATGTGCAGATGTGAGTGAAGAACCAGTGGAAAGGTTGAAATTTGTTAATAAAATGAGATTGCAGAGACCGAATTGTGTTGATGAATGCTTAATAAATAGGAGGTTGAGGGTTTCAGAGAGAGTGACTGACGAAGAGTGAGCTCAAATTGATGCAGTCGACGAAGTCGAATGGTGGAGATCACCTGATAAGAAGTGGAGGTAGGTCGAGTCAGTGACTTGTCGATGAGTAGACGATAAGAGGAGAGATCAAACGGTAAAGTTTCATTTTAACATGATCTCTAAACCATACGAAGGGCCAATATATATTGGGTATAATCCATGAGATGGAATGACGAAGGTCGAGGGAGATAAAGTGAGTTTCAAATCTATGGTAAAAATGACATATTGATGTGAGAGTTGTAAGCAAGAAAAAACTATTGAGGTGGAGCAATGGGATTCTAGGCATTTTTCAAGGCATAGACATGAAAACATTTAAGTGGACATCACTCATACAAAAGGTTTTGTGAAATTGATTTTGGCGAACTTCGATGGAAGACTGGGGGGCCAAACAAAAAAAGGTTACCATATGTCCCAGTGTCAAGGTTTATCTCTATAAGCCAATATAAAGTGGGGGTTTGTCAAAAATAGAGAAAGTTTGGTAAAATTTGGTGAAGGAACATTGAAATTAGTGAGAAGGCATATATCCTATGTTGTTATTGAGTGTATCTCTTTGCAAATAAAACCTAATTTATGGTTTACTTAGAGCTGCAAGATCCTTGAGCAAGGGAAGAGAGACCCTTGCATCAAATTTTAGTATCAGAGCAGGATGCTCCTTAGGGAAAGATTTAAATCGAGTTAGTGGATGAAAATTTGGAAGAAAGAAAGCAATTAAAATTCGTGGTGATGAGATTAGAGTTTGCAATAGAGACAAAGGGGGAGTAGAATCAAATTTGGAAAATCTGATTGAGGTAACTTATTTTGTTTTAATTTTCATTGAATTTGGAAATTGATGACTGCATGCTCAAACTTTGAAGGAGTAGAATAGGTTTGGTTGAAGACAAACATAAAGTTTGTAGAAAGGGATCTGTGAGATAAGAACACTCTTGCATTGAGAGTGTAAAAGAGATATTGAGATGGTAGGTGAGTTCTGTGAAAGAACAAAGAAATGTTTGTACCTGAGAAGTGGTGGACAGAAAGTTGATTGTTCAAGTGGTCAGATTGAATAATGTGAAAGTCTAGAACTATTAGGTTTTGGATAGTGGAGGAATTAGATTAGCAGCAATTGAAAGAAGATTATAATCTGAAGTTGTAATGATGAGACAAGGGATACCTCAGTTGAGGAAGTGTTGAAGGTGACTATAAGAAGGAGAGCCTGAAGAGGAGTATTAAATACTCAAGAGGTTCCATGAAGAAAGAACCAGTGGATACCAAGAGACCAAGCTCAGGAAGCAGTTTTGGTGAGGTATTGGTGGCAAGGTGAAACATACTTGTTCATTGCAGAGGCTAAGATTTTAGTTCCCAAGAAATTCAAGGAAACATAGAGAAGAAAGGATTCATAATTCCAACATTGGAAATTTGGAAGGCTAATTGAGGTAACTTGCTTTTAAGTTGTTGTATTTGGTTATATAATGAATTGTTGATTGCAAGTTTAATGTACGATTCAGAGGAGATTTTAAAGTTCTTTGAATATTTTCTACCTTAGGAGGAAGGTAGGACAAATTTTATTGAAGGAACAAATCTTAAAGGAAGTGTCCTTGGTTGTGAGGATAGTGGAGGCAAATTGCAGCAGTAGTGTATGTTAAAGCATAAATTGGAAAGAGGTAATGGGTTGTATTTATCAGTTGCATTATGAAGAGACTAACTGATTGTAGGTAGTAGTAAGAGGAAATGAGCAATTGAGTGCAGAAGCCATAAGGGGATTCTTAGTGGATAAAGCAAGGTAAAGAGGTTTGTGACTAAACCAGACAACAAAGTAAATTGTTGAAGAAGGGAGGAGGATGATAGTTTTCCAAGCGAAGTGAGAAGTTGGAAAAGAAGTAGTCTAGAAGCTTTGGAATCTTAAGATCAAGAGTGCTCAAGAGAAGGTTATGTTGCGAGAAACCAAGAATAAGAGTTACCAAGAAGGTGACTTCGTACTAGTGACAAGTAGCAAACTTTTTACAGAGTAGAAGAGGCTCGTTGCATCTCACAAGTGGATCAAGATGATCCCACAGAGGAAAGAAGAAGAGATGACCATTGTGGTTGTCTTAAGGGTTCAGAGAGAAGTCACAATCATAAGAAAGAAATTAGAAGAGATGCCAATGAAAGAATAACCATGAAAGAGCTTAGTGTGTTATCTAAATACATGTTGATAGAGTCAGCTTGTGAAGATGGTTGGTTTGCAGCTCATGGAAGAAAGAAGACTATGGCTACTAATAGTCATAGTAAAGGTTCAGAAAGAGGCTATAAAAGATCAAGTGAGGATAAACTTGATAGGGAATTAGCTGAGATGAAAGTACAATTGGAAATGATGAGAGAATCCATACAGAGGGATATGGAAGACCATAGATATGGTTGGATTCTTTAGAGGAAAATAATCAAGTGGAGTTTGTTGTAGAGTTGGATGAGACACAAGATAAGTGTTCAATTAAAAGAAGAACTCAAAAGAGCTGAGTTTCAGCATAAAATATGTGTTGGAGAAGAGGGTTCCTTAGGTGGACCTGAGGTAAGTTTTATTCTGAGGAATAATGGTGAAGGTATGAGACTAGCTAATGGTTTCATATACCCTTTGGAGGATGAAAACTATTTGAGAGATCTGATGTTTGAAACAACAAAAGAGGTTATGATGTCTTGTGATTGTAAAATTGATGATTGGTGTATGTTAGCAGGTTGTACAAACTCCAAAGATGGAAGACTGTCATTTGAAACTATTATACAAGAAGAGGGGAAAATAATTGATTATGGTCATGTAGGAGGATCAGAAGGAATTCAGAGTGAAATAAAAGGATGTGTCAAAGAAAGGGGAATCCAGGGTGCATGTCAAAAGGAGTTTGACAAAGAGATTGTTGAGATCAATGAAGGTATCAGTAAGATAGTGAATCGGATTCAAGACATCAATGAAGACGAGTATATTGGATGGATGATGAAAAAGAAGAAAGTGCAATGGCATGCATTCCAGCAGAAGCAGAGACAAAAATCATTGGCATGAAGGCAGGATAAAGAACTCAATAAAGTTGAGCTTGATTAAAGGTTGATAAATAAGGAAGGGATTCATCCATGTGAATATGAATCAGAGAGTTTTCTCAGAAAAAATGATGAAGCTGATAAAAAAAACTAATGGAGAATCTTATGATGTATTCTTGCAATGAAAGTCAACAAGAATAATTAAAGATGGAATCATCCAAGGAGACTCTATAGTGTCATGGTTTTAATTCTAATTATTTGTGTGTCAATGCAGGGTACACTAAAGCAGGGAAACCGTCTAATGTTATCATAGAATAAAAGAAAAGAAAGAGTCTAGATTTTCAAAAGATGGAAGAAATAGATTCTCATAGTTTTGTGAAGGAGGAGGAAGAGCAATTACTAAATACTTATGTGGAAGACTTTGTAGATGATGGACAGTCATCGTGGATTGTTAATTTTGAAGATAATCAGGATAATGAAGAATTGAAAATAATTATTGCAGAGAATGAAGATAATGAAGACTGTGCAGAGTTCTTGGGAGGAATTCTAGATGAGATGGTAAGTTTATACCATGAGTTAATTCTTTTAGAGAAGAGATTGGAGAAACATAAAATATTTATTCAAGCTGCAAAATCAGAGTTGAATGAAAATGAAGAAATTGTCTTGGATGACAAATGTGGAAAAAAGTTGTCAAGGGTGTTGATCTACAGAGAAAACATAATGGAGTATTTGTGTTTGCTGATTTGAATAATTCTGATGAAAGTTTATATGCAGATATGGGGAAATATGAGATAAATTCAAAATAGGAAATTATCTCTGAAGGTCAAGCTAAAGTGAAGAAGAATGAGGCCTTGATATCTCATGAAGATTGAATAATGTTTCCTTTACAGTATGGATTTGTTAAGGAGAAGATTGTCTTGAAGGGCAATAAGAAAACTGAAGTCGTGAAATGTAATTTGAAACCTGAAATGGTATATGAAGTGGGAAAGGTAAGAAAACTCAAGCAACACAAGACTGTTGAGATAGAAAATGAAGTTAGAATAGAAGCATAAACCATAGTTTATGTAGGATGTCAGTGGAAAAGAAATTTCCATGTCTCATATGTTTATGAGGAGAACCATGAGAAGGATGATTGGGTTAAAGGTTGTAATGCTTTCACTCAAGAGAAGATCTAGTCACAATGGGATGGTATTTGTCATCTAGAAAATGAGTTGAACAAGAAAGTAGAAGAGTTGGGGAGACTCATGCTGAAACATTCGAAAAGGTCAATTGTTTAAGTTCATTGATTGAATAGGATGTTACAGGTGAATGTAATGGCATATTGCAGCTTAAAGTGTGGAATCCTGGTAAGCTAAGACTAGTAATGGAATGTGATGACAGTAAAGGAAGAGAATAATTACAACATAAAGTTTGGGATCCATGTGGAATGAAGACTGAATGCATATGGCATGGAGGTCATGATCTTCTCTAGCTTGGGAGTCTGATGCAGGAGCATCTACTCACTAAAATGATTTAAATTGTAAGTCAAACCTTAGGGTTTTGACCATTGCCCGAGAGGGGGTTTCTTTGTATGATATTTGTGTAAATGATAAAGTTTGTATACTAGGGTTTAGAAGGTTCTAATTAGTGTTGAGTTAGATTAATTAGATTAAGGATTCGAGTAATGAATCAAGAAGACTATGAGGATATATAGGAACACATTATTGGAATATAAAAATATGTTCATGAGTCATAAGTTAGATCAGATTAGAATTCTATTTTTAGAAGTTAGTTACAGGTTTGTAGGATGATTGTTATGAAAGTTGGTAGTAATTTGCCATGCACTAAAATGTAAGCCTAAGGGCAGAAAGAGGTTCGACCTTCAGTAGCTGTAGAAGGGATGAAGAGATCCAAAGGGAAGATGGCCAAGAAATGTTGAATCAGACCACAATGAGTTAGGATTGAGATTATTATGCTTGTAGAGTTGTTGTTTTATTAATGGAAAGGAAATTCCTCATTTTTCTATGGGTAAATGGTATAAGCCATGTGAATTCAATCATTTGTGTGATTTGTGAGAGTTTTCTGGGTGAATATAGCATTTGCAGAGTTTTTGTGCACCTGTGTGAAGCACGGATTAGTATTGAGGTATCAATATATTTTAGGGAGATGAAATTATATCGTAGAGATATATAGACACAATGAGGAATCTGTGTGAATGGATATGAAGGAACAAATGCACTATGTGTGAAAGAAGTTGAAATTGTTAAAGATTACAGAGTGTTTCTTTAATGTGCATATGTGAGTGAAGAAACGGTGGAAAGGTTGAAATTTGTTAATAAAATGAGATTGTAGAGACCGAATTGTGTTGATGAAGGCTTAATAGACAGGAGGTCGAGGATTTCAGAGAGTGAGTGATAGAGAGTGAGATCAAATTGATGCAGTTGGCGAAGTCAAATGGTGGAGTCCACTTGATAAGGAGTGGAGGCAAGTCAAGTTGGTGACTTGTCGATGAGCAGACACTAAGAGTAGAGATCGGACGGTAAAGTATCGTTTCAGTGTGATCCCTAAATCCTACGAAGAGACAAGATCTATTGGGTATAACCCATGAGATGGAACAACCTAGGTGGAGGGAGATAAAGTGAGTTTCAGATCTATGGTTGAAATGACATATCACTATGAGAGTTGTAAGCAAGTTAAAACTCTTGAGGCGAAGCGATGGGATTCCAAGCGATTTTCGAGGCGTAAACGTGACAAAGTTTAAGTGGACATCGCTCATACAAAAGGTTTTGTGAAACAACTTTTGATGAACGTCGATGGAAGACTAGCGGGGTGAACAAAAAAAGGTTACCATATGTCCTGGTGTTGGGGATTATCTCTATAAGCCGATAGATAGAGTGGGGGTTTGTCAAAAATAGCAAAAGTTTGGTAAAATTTGGTGAAGGACCATTGAAATTAGTGAGAAGCCATATAGCATATGTTCTTGTTGAATGTCTCCCTTCGCAAATAAAACATAATTGATTGTTTACTTAGAGTTGCAGGATCCTCGAGCAAGGGAAGAGAGGTCCTTGCATCAATTATAATGGAAGGAACCTTACATCAGCCAGCCGTCAGGGGTTGGGTAACATATTTTTAAAATGACATCATTCGTGCCAACCAATCGAAGCATTAATATTATTTTATAAAAAAATCAAAATATATAAACAAAAATCTAACTATATCAAAACATTAGACACTGAAAAAATAATTTTCAATACAATGAAATTAATACATCTCACGGAATACTATTTGTCCAAAAACATAACAAGTAACATATTTTATTTATTCATAGCTCTTAACTTATAACCTATCAATATTCACCAACCACAAATTAAATAATTATACCACTTAAAAAAAACATAATGTAAAATATATTAATTTTAAGTATCCCTCGTTTTATAACCTAAAAAAATGACCTCCCTCCATCTTGACATCTGATTTACACGGAGGGTTTAACCTGAATATGTTTTACCTACCTACACGTGACCGTCCCCGGCGCTTACGGCAAAGGTCCTTACTTCTCTTTTGGATTTTAAAGTCAATTTAGCTGCAATTTCATTTATTTAATAATACTACACGTTTGAGTTTAAAAATAACCTATTTTTCAAATAATGCATTGAAAAAATAGTCGACCGGGCATTAACGTATTCCTATTGATCTTCCAACTTACTAATTATTATAATACAATTTCTTTCGACTTTATTTTTCAAAGAATGCATTAAAGCAATAGAGTGCCGGCCCGGGCATTAACGTATTCCTATTAACCTTCCAACTTCCAACTTCCCGATTATTATAATATAATTTCTTTGGGCTTCTCAATTACCTTGTTGAACGTGCAAGTGAAGTTGCGCGTCTGCGACTCCTTCTTTGTGGATACGTCATCAGGGCGTCACTCCACTTCCATTATGTGGATATATGTGTTATAAATAGTGGAAAGTGAGCATATTGATTTAATGTTATATCTTTTATATTTTTAATGAATATAAAATAAAAGTAAGTTATATATATAACATTAATTATTTTATTTTAAAAATGTTATATTCAATTTGAAGCTTACTTTTATATTTAATATAGATTATATGATTTACATTGAGCAGATCCGTTGTTAGGGAGTCATGATCATCACATCTTACTCAAAAACTAATTAAGTAGTTACATCTATAAGGTATCTACTCATTGTTTTAGGTAATAAACTCAATTTAGGATGGAAGGAAGTACATTAACTAGGGTTAGATGCGGAATTTGTAGATATATGGAATTCATATTTGACAGCTTTACAGACCACACATTCATCAAACAGATCGAGATGACAAAATTATTTGGAAGCATGCTCTCCATGGATTTTACACAACAAAGCTGGCATACATGTAGTTAAACTTTTGAAATTCAACACAAAGAACCAAAACAATGGTGTAGAGGATTATGGAAATCAAAATATCCTAAAAAGCATGCATCTTTATGTGTTGTTTGATAGAAAAAAAAGCCCCCACTTGGGATATCATGAAGCGCAGACATATAGAAGGCTTAGGATGGTGCACTCTAAGTAGGAAGAATGAGGAATCAACCACTCACCTCTTTATCTCATGTCCCTTCACTAGACTGGTATGGAAAGCATGCACCATAAATTTGGCTATCGATTGTAGTTGGACCAAAGACATAATTGAGGATGCTCGGAAGAATTGGTTGGCAAATGTGGCCTTTAGGGAAGTAAAAGCATTACCTCTACTCGTCTATTAAGGAATTTGGCTTGCTAGAAATCGCTCACTCTTTCAAGAGAATCCCTCATCTCACATTTGATTGCAACTCAAGGACTTAACATACTATCGTACTTCCCTCAAGAAAAGGATGGGACTGCAATCTGAATCATTCAGGAAGAGAAGGTGGACAAATCAAAACCTTGGGTTTTTTTCCGATGGGGCATCTCAAGAATAAAATAAATTTTGTTGGGGAGGAGCTATTCTCTACCTCTTAGAAAATATTTTTCCAAGCCTAAAATGGGTTAGGGGCCCAGAGCAAATAACTATGCAGAACTTATGGCGCTCAAATTATTATTACTCTTTGCTGGTGAAAAAGGTTGCTCCTCTCTTTAGATTTTTGGTGATTCTATGAATGCCAAAAATTGGGTCAATTGGGCTCAACAATGTCATAACATTCTTTTGCATACTCTTTTTGAAGAGGTATCTTGTGTCATGGGGACTTTTGAATTTCGCATTTGTCACCATGTCTACATGGAGCGAAATACAAAAGCAGACATACTACCTAAGGAAGGATCTTAGATGGGTCATGGGCACTCGTTGATCTATGAATTTTAAAATGGAGAATTTTTTAATTACTATCATCAACCTTTTATGGAGGGGTTGGACCCTCCACAAAATCTACCTTAATTTGTTTTTTTTTATATAAGCCTTAGACAAGATACATGATGATACATTAATTGTATGTTTTATCTACAACAAGATACATGTGAACATAATGATTCCTTTATGAACTCAAGTAACAATAATTATATGATATGTTTTAGGTATACATAGACAACATATAACCGGTCTTCTAACATTACTTTTTTTGGACCATGCTATTAGTTTATGATATTTTTTGAAATACATGGGATCCCAACATATAACTAGTCTTGTGACATCACTTTTTTTTGGGACCATGCTATCGGTTTATGATATTTTTTTTTTAAATACATAGGATCCTTGTATTCTACATAACGTAATTTTGTTTTTATAAAAAAATGTTCTTTTGTCGAAGGGAAAAAATTATACGACCTTTATTGTATTTCCTTAATTACTATCAAAATTAATGCTTTTATTTTAAAATTTGTTGTGATGGGTTTAGATCTATTTTATTCTCATCTTATTTCAACCTTTTAAATTAACATATTTATTTTTAAAGTTATCATCAAAGATGTTCCTTTTTAGTTTTCTTTTAAATTTTTTGGAACGCAAATAATATTATTTATACTATAATTAAATTATGTGTACTTTAATTAATAATGTTGAGCTTTTGAAGTTAATATGTTCATAACACATATGTGTGGTGTGTTTCATAAGTAAATTGATGGGTGTCATCTGAGGTAATGTGTATGTATTCCCAAGGTAATGTGTCTTCTGCCAGGTAATGTGAAGTGTATTTATCTTATTTTATGCTGTAGAACATGACCTGTGATCTGGTTGATTCATGTGGGTGTTGGGTTTCAATATTGGATGTACACCAGTCAATGTTGTAAGCGAGAGCTCTAGAATAGATGTTGAGTTTACCCGTGTGTTTTGGGTGTTTGCACATTCCTACGGAAGGGAAGAGACAGAGACCTAAAGTATTAGTTTGAATTACAAATCTCATTGTTATGAAAGAGGGGAAGAGACAGAGACATAAAGTATTAGTTTGAATTACAAATCTCATTGTTATGAAAGAGAGGAGAAGGGAGTTGAAGCTTATAACAACAAAGATACATATTGGTTTTAATTCCGAAAAAGAAAGGCTTAGAGAACTACCATTTATATACGGATAAATAAGACCAGGAGAAGGAGCCTTCATACGTAACTATGTTACATGCCCTGAGGAAACAAACCAACCACATGAAAGACCAATGCCCATAAAAACAGAGGCCCGCTACCAGGCAACATCACCTCATTTCCAAAGATATTATTACTAGTAGTTTGACCAACAACTCCATAGTGTAAAGTTTATTTATTTACTTTTAGACAAAAAAAAATTGTTATTCATCCAGCTTAGAGAATCAAAGTTACATATGACTATTTTATATCCTATGACATTGATCTCCTCCTCCTTTGGTTAGCGTTATACCTATGTTAATTTGGGTATTCTAATGTAATTCGCACACCTTTAGTTTGAGTTATTACTTCTCTATTATGTTGTTTAAATTAGAAAATTGACTAATTATGAATGGAGTAAACTTTCTACCCGACCATTTGCACCGATCGGACGACCAGCAATGCGTGATGTGACAGCTCACGCGAGCCAGGTCATCCGATCGGTGCAAATAGTCGGGTAGAAAGTTTACTCCATTATGAATAGGGAAAAGGGAAAAGAACATTGTCCATTTTACTTTGCTTACTTGTACTTTGAGTTACACCTTTTATATCATGTACTTCAAAGTATACCCTTACCCTTAACTAATTGTGAACATGGGAATGGACATTGTCCATTTTGAGAAGTACTTTGAGATACACATTTTATATCATGTACTTCAAAGTATACCATTCACTAATTGTGAGCAAAGGAAGGAATATTGTCCATTTTGAGAAGTTCTCCATAGTTAAGGAATAATTCATTGATGCCTTAAAATGGTAAAGACAATTTGAGAATTAAGAATGAAGAAACACAGCCAAAATTATAAAGTTTTATTTTACACGTCTTTTCAATGTTCCATTTGATATATCTCGTACACAGCAAAAAATAAATAACTATTTAATGATTACATGGTTCATGTGGTCATCATGCGTTGTCTAAAAAATAGCCTAATAATTGTAATTTTTAGTTTGTGATTTTTCGAACCTTTCCCATGCAATTGTACACAAAAATCGATAACCTGACTTGGTTAGCTCATACTCTGTGTAAGAAGCTAAATAAAACCTGAAACGAAGTATTACGTAAAAAATTATGATTCCAACTATAGGCTCCACATTCATATTCACATAACGAAATGATACTACTCAACCTTAATATTATACTTAGGTTAGAGTTCTTGCATTTTAGATTTTAGTTTTCTTTATTATAAAATATATTTTTAATAATCTTGTTACAGTTTTTTGCAATTGAGTATAATCACATTTTTTTTAAAGATAATCCACCATTATTCTAATAACTTTTAGAATGTACACTAAAATTTGAAATGGTTTTCACTATTTAATCTATTAATAAACTTTCACTTTCATTTTAATACTTTGTTTTCAATATTTTATCTTTCATTATCTTTTATTTTATCTTTCATTTTATCTTAACAATACTAAAGCTTAATTTGTGTTTACTTTTATGGTGAATAAATTGAATATAGAGCGAAAATAAAAATAAGACAAATAGTTAATGATTTATATATATTTTCAACATTTTTTTATTAGATTCAATCCATTTTAATTTTGAATTTTAAAATATTAAATCAAGCGATTGTATATTGTGATACCCAGAGATTTAAATGTTAATTTTTGCTAGCTTATTCGATTAAGGTGTGGGTCTCATCAGCAGGGCAACTAGAGTTCAATTCCTCTTAGGAATGAGCTAGTTAAGAAGAGACAATGAAAAATTCATCCATGTTAAGGGTTGGTGTGCCCCAAGCTGGGTACGATCCCTTAATGACTTTGACGGCTTAGATGGCCCTTGTTTGCAGTTTATTAACCAATGGTTCATTGCTACCCGCCCCAAGTGACGAGAAATTGAAAAAAAAAGATACATAGAAATTTAAATCAATTAATTGAAATTGCAAATTGTGGATACCTAGAAACTTCTTAAACCTTTAAAGTGATTATTATTTATGTGTTACTTTTATCAAAGTAACCATTTTTTTCATTACAATAAATATGGCGTTGGACGTCATGTATATATAGTCGTGGGAATGGATCTCAAGTATCGACAACCCAACTAACTGCCCCAACCACTTGTCCTACTCAAGTTCCCCATCCAGGTAACCATTTTATAGAGTCTTGCTTACTCATTTCTTCTTCATTCTAAGCATAAGCATCCATATTGAAAATTAAAATTTAGTAAAAGTGATATTCTAAGCATAACTATCCATCCATGTTGAAAGTTAAGATTCATGATTAATAAAAACAATATTCTAAGCATAACCATCCATCCATGTTGAAAGTTAAGATTCATCATCAGTAAAAAGTGGTGGATCTTTAGAAGTTATAGGTATTTAATTTTAAATATATAAAATTTATATGCACCACTCGCATGTATATAAAATTATAAAGCAAAGGGAATTTACTTTAGAAGGTATTTATAGATAGAGTGATGAGTGAAATAAATTGTTTCTGTGATTAAGATCTAATCAGTAGCAACAGTAGACAGAGACCAAAGAAAAACGAGTGACAGGGTTGAAAACATAAAGAAGATATGAAGTCTGATGAAATCAAATTAGGATGGAAAGGTGGTGCAAGGGCATTCTATAGGCCTGCAAGGGGGTCGTAGCCTCCTTCTAGTAGCATTTGGTAAATAGGGTGTAGTACCATCCTTTCAGTAGAAGCTGATAAAACTGAGGAATCGTAGCCTGCTTCGACTAGTTTCTAGTAAATAGGGTGTAGTACCATCCTTGTCTGTAGGAGAAGGAATAAACTATTTGTAAATGCAATTTTTCATTAATAGGAAGTATTGGTGGTTTACCCAATTTGGATTCCACGATAAATTTTTGTTCTTGTTGATCATGTGTGTTAATGAATAATTTAAAAGTTGTTTAAATTATTAAAAGTTATCAATATTGATTCATCCCCCCCCTCTCAGTATTGTCCAATATTCCAACAATTAGTATCAGAGCAGGTTCCTTCACCATAGATTAACCACTAAAAGGAATATCCTACTTAAAAACCACTATGGATCAACACGAAGGGTTAGCCTCCAACAAGCCACCATTATTCACAAGAGAAAATTATGCATAGTGGAGTGTGAGAATGAAGTGCCATCTGATGTCTCTTGGATGGAAGGTTTGTGAAGCAACTAAAAAGGAGTATAATATAGTAGACAGCCTACCTACATGCATATTGGAACTAGACCAATATGAGGGTAATGCAAAATCCCTAAATATCATCTTTAGTGGATTGACAAACTCTGTTTTTGTAAAAGTCATGCGAAGCAAGAATTCCAAACAAGCTTGGGATAAGTTAAAGATTGTCTATGAAGGGGCATCCAAAGTCAAAGAATCCAAGCTTCAGACATATAAAGGACAGTTTCAAAGCCTGAAAATGAAAGAAGAAGAAAATATTGGAGAATACCTTCTAAGAGTAGATGAACTTGTAAACGCTATTAGATGCCTTGGAGGAGAATTAAAAGAAAGAGAATTAGTCGAGAAGGTACTAAGAACATTGACAATGAAGTATGACTCAAAGGTTTCCATTCTAGAAAAACAAGATGACCTTGATGCCTTAACAGTAGATGAACTACATGGGATCTTCACTACATATAAGATGAGAATGGGACATAATGATTCTTTAAGAAAAGAGGAAACATTCAAAGTCATAAATGAATCAAAGATGTCCGAAGCCCCATCCAAAAACACATCATAGATTTCAGATGCTGAGTAAGCCCTCTTTGTTAAAAAACTTGAGAGAGGTACTAGAAAATACAAAGGAAAGCTACCGCTAAAGTGTTTTAGATGTGGAAGAATTGGACACTTTGCTTCAAAATGTCCTTACTCTAAACAAGATCATAGTGATGAGAAAGAAGCCTCAAGGAAGTTCAAAAAGGGTAAAATGGGAAACAAAATGAAGTACTATGAGAAAAAGAAAATTATTTATACTATGGAAGAAAGTGAAGACAAAGATACAAGTGGAGATGAAGCTGAAACAAAAATTATATTCATGGGAGTAGATATTGAAGCTCAAAATGGTGAATCGGATGAGGAAGGTAAAGTAGACTTAAAAGTTGAACTCATTAGTGCTCTTGAATAACTTGGAAGATGCAGGAGAAAGAAAAAAAATTCAAACCATGTCATTAGCGAGTTGGAAACTCAACTTCTAGAGGCCAAAAGGATTGAAGAGGACCTAAATTTGCAGCTCAAAAGAATAATACAAGAATCTGAAAGGCTTGAAGAAGAGATCATGCAGTTTAGGGAAAAGCTTGATGAAGAAGCTATGAAATCAAAATTTGAGGGCAGCTCAAAGATATTAGACGATATCCTAAATATCCAAATACCTTCAAATGATAAATATGGACTAGGATATAGGCCAAAATATTCTTCTTTCGCAAACCAAGGTCGACATAAAAAAATCTAAGTTGTTGCACTAAAGACTCCAATTAAGAAGGAAGAAAGCAAGAAACATATTCCAATCTCTCATGACAAAAACAAGATTAATGTGACGCCTAAGAAACCAATGACAAATAGATATCAGCAGATCTTCCTTGGTCATTGTTACTCTTGCAATAACCTTGGTCACAAAGCCCTAAATTGCAGAGCCTATGGAAAGTTCCATGAATACAAGAAGAATTCACCTAGTGGCAAACCAAAAGGAAGGAATTATTACCATTTTACACTTCTTCAAAAATATGACCTAGATTGTTACAAATGTAATAACCATGGACATATGGAAAGAGATTGTAAACTGATGACTCCTACAAAGAATACTATTGAAAATGAGTTTCAAGACAAAAAACAAAAGAAGGATTGGAAGAAATGGGAAGAAAAGGGGAGATCCATGATTCCCCTATGCGAAATAGAGAAACAAAATCTATGGCATATGGATAGTGGGTCTTCAAAAAATATGACAGGTGACCCAAACAAATTCATAAAACTAAGAAAAGATAATAAGGGTAGAGTCGCATTTGGAGATAATATGTCTTCCAAAATAATTGGCAAAGGTACAGTTGTTTTCAATAGTAAGATCAAAGCAGAAAATGTGTTGCTGGTAGAAAACCTTAAGCCTAATCTCCTCAGTGTAAGTCAAACATGTGACCAAGGGCACATATATATTTTTTACTCTCAAAAATGTGAAATCGAAAAAAAAAGTCTCAGGAATAATTTTCGGCACTGTTGTAATCAATTCAAACAATGTATACATCCTAGAAAATGAAAATCTATGTTACTTGAGTATGGTTGATGAAAGTTGGTTATGGAATAGAAGGATGAGACACTTAAACTTTGATAACCTTTTAAAGGTAAGTAAGAAAGAAGTTGTGAGACTCTTGCCTAAAACTTTGAAACCTCTAAACTTTGTTTGTAGACATTGTCGGCATGGGAAGCAAACTAAATCCAGTTTCAAAACAAAAGAACATATGAGCTCACATCCTCTGGAAATAGTTCACACTGATATTTGTGGACCAAAAAGGACTAAAAGTATGCAAGGATAATACTATTTTATGCTTCTCATTGATGACTACACAAGCATGACTTGGGTAACTTTTCTTAAAGAAAAATCATAAGCTTTTGAAAAGTTCAAAATATTTACAGCGATGGTTGAAAATAAGACAAATAAAAAAATCAAGTGTCTTATATCAGACAATGGGGGAGAGTTTACCTCAAACGAGTTCAATGAGTTTTGTGAGATACATGGGATTAAAAGACAATTTTCAGCTGCAAAGACTCCTCAACAGAATGGTGTTGTTGAAAGGAAGAATAGAATAGTCCAAGAAGCTGCCAGAACAATGCTTCATGAAGCAAAGCTGTCAGATGCATATTGGAGAGAAGCACTATACACAGTTGTCTATATACTATAATAGACGAAAACTTAGAGTGAATAAGGACAAGACTCCTTATGAACTATGGTATGGAATACCAGCCTCAGTCAAGTATTTCAGAGTATTTGGAAACAATTGCTACATTAAAAGGAACGAGGATGATCTTGGAAAGTTTGATTCTAGGACTGATGAAGGAATATTTTTAGGATATTCATCCACCAAGAAGGCATATAGATGTAGGTTACACAATATCGTAGAAAGTGCATATGTAAGAATAGATGACATAAAACCAAGAATAATAAGAAGTCATGATGGCGATGTAAGTACAAATTATGAAGAAAAGGAAGACCTGCAAAAAGACGAAAGTATTAATGATGAAGAAGAAGAATTAGAGGAGGAATATACACAGGAAAGTCAAGAAGATTCTCCAAGATCTAATACAAAAACTCCATCTAGAGGAGTACAAAATGATCATCCTAAGACACAGATCATCGGTGACAAAGATGTCGGAATCAATGCAAGGAGACAACTACTATTTAACGAACAAGCCCTACTCTCACTAGTGGAACCTAATAATTTTACAGAAGCCAACAAGAATGATGAATTGATCAAATCCATCAATGAAGAATTGGATTAGATTGAGAAGAACGAAACCTAGGAACTTGTCCCAAAACCCAAAGACAAAACTATTATAGGGACCAAATAGGTTTTCAAGAACAAATTCAATCAAGATGGTCAAGTGATAAGGACCAAGGAAAGCTTAGTAAGTAAAGGGTATCCTCAAATGGAAGGGATTGATTTTGAAGAAACTTATGCCACTATAGCAAGACTTGAAGCAATGAGAATGTGTTTATCACTTTCATGCCATAAAAATTTTAAGGTATATCAAATGGATGTCAAGTCTGCATTTCTGAATGGAAAACTAGAAGAAGAGGTTTATATTTAACAACATGAAGGTTTTCTCTTATTAGAAAATAGAGACTATGTTTGTAAATTGAAAAAGGCACTCTATGGCCTCAAACAAGCTCCAAGGGTGTGGTTTTCAAGGTTGGGCAGCTACTTAAAGCAGCAAGGATTTAAGAGAGGGGTCACTGAAAGTAATCTCTACTTAAAAATTGAAGATGAAAATATGATCATTATTGTTGTTTATGTAGATGAAATCATATTTGGAAGCAACTTACAAATACTAAGTGTAAACTTTGCTTCTGAAATGAAGAAGGAATTCGAAATGTCAATGTTGGGTGAACTAACATTATTTTTGGGATTACAAGTTTACCAAACATACAAAGGAATCTTTATCTCTCAAACCAAGGACATCAAAGACATGCTTAAAAGATTTAAGATGGAAGACTCCAAACTTGTTAGTACTCCTATGATCACAAGTTGTAAATTAAGTAAGGATGATGAGTCTTTGGAAGTGGACCATACCATGTATAGATCCATGATATACAACCCACTATATGTGACAACTAGAACACCATATGTGATGCAAGCTATAGGTTTGGTTGCTAGGTTCTAGTCAAGCCCCAAAGAAACACATGTAACAACAGTAAAATAATATTCAAATATTTGAAAGGTAGTATGGAGTATGGGTTATGGTACCCAAAAAGTCAAGACTTCATCTTAAAAGCATTTACTGACGCGGATTGGGCAGGAAGTGTTGATGATCGAAAAATCAACAGTGGAGCAGCATTCTTCTTGGGAAATTGTTTGGTATCTTGGTCACACAAGAAACAATCCTCCATTTCACTCTCCATAATAGAAGCTGAATACATTACTACTGCGTTGTGTTGCACTCAAGTCATTTGGATGAAGCAGATACTAGAAGACTTACTTGTGAAGTATGAGCACCCAATAGTAATAAATTGTGATAATACCAGTGCCATAAATATGTCAAAAAATCGTGTCATGCACTCCAAGACAAAGCACATACCAATAAAGTATCACTTCCTAAGAGAAAATGTATCCCAGAAGATTGTCAAGCTAGCGTATGTTGACACAAAAGAACGGATTGCTGATATCTTTACCAAGCCACTACCCAAGGAAGATTTTCAACATCTTAGATAGAAATTGGGAGTAATCTCCTTACAATAGTTGCAGAATTCAAAGCATAATCTCAAGGGGAGATATGATGACAGGGGGAGCTATCAGAAGGAATCCTTTGTCATTGTTGTCAAAGAAGGAGAAAATTAACCAAGAGAAAATGTGTCCATCAATTCCAAAGGGGAAGAATGTTGAAAATAGTTGTCAATTGATGTCAAAAGAGTTCAGCAATGACAAAGGAATAACTAGTAAACATGATGACAGGGAAAAATTAGTGTAAGATAATGGAATTACAAGTTGGATGGTAGATCGATGACAGGGAAAAATTAGTGTAAGATAAAGGAATTACAAGTCGGATGGTAGATCGATGACAGGGGAAAATATCCACAAAGTAAGCGTGGAAAATAACATTCCCGAACACTAAAATGAAGTGAAGAGTTGGATGACCCAGATCAGTCGAGAGAAATTGAGGAAGCCATTTTTTAGAATATCGATGGTGGTGAATGATTTATGCATAAGAAAAGTGAAGTTCTGCAATCCACACTTGATAGTAGATCAATGGTCAGGAGTGAACCCGCAAGGAAATCAACGGTCCAGACAAATTGCGGAAACAAAGTTGCAGAAGAAAATTACGGAGGTCAAAAATGGGAAAGTGTGGTTCCACATTCCACAATCCGCAATCTGAAGATCAACAGTCAGGAGTGAACCCGCAAGGAAATCAATGGTCCTGAAAATTTGCGGAAGAAAAATTGTGGATGTCCAAAATGGGAAAGTGTGGTTCTGCATTCTACAATCCACAATCCAAATATCGAAGGTCAAGAAAGAGTCTGCAAGAGATAGACAGTGCAAAAGACGTTTTGCGTAAAGAGAATTGTGAAAGTCATTCTTGATATGTTACAAATCCGCAATCCGCAATTCGCATATGATCTCAGATCAACGGTTAGGGAAGAGTCTGCAAGAAATCAACGGTGCAGAAAGTACCCGGCAGAAAGGTAGCTATAGAGAGGAAATTGTGGAAGGACCTTTTGAGAAAAACCAAAACCCAAATCTGCAACCGCAATCCGCATCTGATCTCAGATCAACTGTCAAGGAAGAGTCCATAGGAAATCAACAGTGTGGAAAGTCAAAATGTGTGTCCACAATTAACAACAAAAAATTGTGGAAAGGTCATTGCAGAAACATTTTTGTTGCAGAAATATCATTGCGGAAAAGGCAAATTCGGAAGGAATTCTCATGCAGAATTATTAGTGCAGAGAGGAAATTTTGGAAATATTTTCGTTGTAGAAAGTCATGACTGATAAACCTAAATAGAGTTAAAGTATTATTAAAATGAATAATTGTGTTTTCTTGAAGAGGCATGATCTAAGAATGAAGAGGTGCAACAGTGAGGAGATGCATTCGTAGAAAACAAGTTAGAAGGTATTTATAAACAGCGTGTTGAGTGAAAGAAATTGTTTATGTGATCGATATCTATGCAGTAACAGCAGTAGACAGAGACCAAAGAAAAAATTGTGACAGGGTTGAAAACATAAAGAAGATCTGGAAGTCTGATGAAATAAAATTAGGGTGGCAAGGTGGTGCAAGGGCAGGCTACAGGCCTACAAGGGGGTCATAGCCTCCTTCCAGTAGTAGATGGTAAATAGGGTGTAGTAGAATCCTTTAAATAGTAACTGATAAAATAAGGGGGTCATAGCCTCCTTCCAGTACTAGCTGGTAAATAGGGTGTAGTACCATCCTTGTCTATAGAAGCAGGCTAAAACTATTTGTAAATACAATTTTGCAGTAATAGGAAGTATTGGTGGTTTACCGAATTGGGCTTCCACGATAAATTTGTGTTCTTGTTGATCATGTGCGTTAATGAATAATTTCAAAAATTGTTTAAATTGTTAAAAATTATCAATACTGATTCACCACCCCCCTCTTAGTATTGTCCAATATTCCAACATGATACTTGTATAAATGTTAAAGTTTGTAGACTAGGGTTTAGAAGATTATAATTAGTGTTGAGTTAGATTACATAGATTAAGAATTTGAGTAATGACTTGAGAAGACTATGAGGATATATAGGAACAAATTGTTGGAATATAACAATTTGTTCATGAGCCATAAGTTATATAAGATTATAATTCTATTTTTAGAAGTTAGTTACAAGTTTGTAGGATGATTGTTATGAAAGTTGACATTAATTTTCCATGCATTAAAATGTAAAACTAAGGGAAAAAAGAGGTTCGACCTTTAGTAGTTGTAGAAGGGATCGAGCGATACAAAGGGAAGATGGCCAAAAAATGTTGAATTAGACCACAGTGAGTTAGGATTGAGATTATTATGCTTGTATAGTTGTTGTTTTATTAATGGAAAGGAAATTCTTCATTTCTATGGGTAAATGGTATATGCCTTGTGAATTCAATCATTTGTGTGATTTGTGAGATTTTTCTGGGTGAATATAGCATTTACAGAGTTTTTGTGCACTTGTGTGAAGAACAGATTAGTATTTAGGTATCAATCTATTTTAGGGAGATGAAATTATATCGTAGAGATATACAGATGCAATGATGAATACATGTGAATGGATATGAAGGAACAAATGGACTATGTGTAAAAGAAGTTGAAATTGTTAAAGATTACAGAGTGTTTTTGTAATGTGCAGATGTGAGTGAAGAACCAGTGGAAAAGTTGAAATTTGTTAATAAAATGAGATTGTAGAGACCGAATTGTGTTGATGAAGGCTTAATAGACAGGAGGTTGAGGGTTTCAGAGAGAGTGACTGGCGAAGAGTGAGATCAAATTGATGCAGTCGATGAATTCGAATGGTGGAGATCACCTGATAAGAAGGTGAGGTAGGTCGAGTCAGTGGCTTGTCAATGAGCAGATGATAAGAGGAGAGATCAGATAGTAAAGTATCGTTTTGACGTGATCTCTAAACCATACGAAGGGCCAAGATATATTGGGTATAATCCATGAGATGGAATGACGAAGGTCGAGGGAGATAAAGTGAGTTTCAGATCTATGGTCAAAATGACATATTGATGTGAGAGTTGTAAGCAAGATAAAACTATTGAGGTGGAGCAATGGGATTCCAGGAATTTTTCAAGGCATAGACGTGAAAACGTTTAAGTGGACATCGCTCATACAAAAGGTTTTGTGAAATTGATTTTGGCGAACTTCGATGGAATACTGGGGGCATAAACAAAAAAAGGTTACCATATGTCCCATTGTCGGGGCTTATCTCTATAAGCCAACAGATAAAGTGGGGGTTTGTCAAAAATAGAGAAAGTTTGGTAAAATTTGGTGAAGGACCTTGAAATTAGTGAGAAGGCATATATCCTATGTTGTTATTGAGTGTATCCCTTTGCAAATAAAACCTAATTGATGGTTTACTTAGAGCTGCAAGATCCTTGAGCAAGGGAAGAGAGACCCTTGCATCAAATTTTAGTATCAGAGCAGGATGCTCCTTGGAGAAAGATTTAAATTGAGTTAGTGGATGAAAATTTGGAAGAAAGATAGCAATTAAAATTCGTGGTGATGAGATCAGAGTTTGCAACAGAGACAAAGGGGGAGTAGAATCAGATTTGGAAAATCTGATTGAGGTAACTTATTTTGTTTTAATTTTCATTGAATTTGGAAATTGATGACTGCATGCTCAAACTTTGAAGGAGTAGAATAGGTTTGGTTGAAGACAGACATAAAGTTTGTAGAAAGGGATCCGTGAGATAAGAACACTCTTGCATGGAGAGTGTAAAAGAGATATTGAGATGGTAGGTGAGTTTTGTGAAAGAACAAAGAAATGTTTGTACCTTAGAAGTGGTGGACAGAACTTGATTGTTCAAGTGGTCAGATTGAATAGTGTGAAGGTCTAGAACTATTAGGTTCTGGATAGTGGAGGAATTAGATTAGCAGCAACTGAAAGAAGATTATAATCTGAAGTTGTAATGATGAGATAAGGGATACTTCAGTTGAGGAAGTGTTGAAGGTGACTGTAAGAAGGAGAGCCTGAAGAGGAGTATTAAATACTCAAGAGGTTCTATGAAGAAAGAACCAGTGGATACCAAGAGACCAAGCTCAGGAAGCAGTTTTGGTGAGGTATTGGTGGCAAGGTGAAACATACTTGTTCATTGCAGAGGCTAAGATTTTAGTTCCCAAGAAATTCAAGGAAACATAGAGAAGAAAGGATTCAGAATTCCAACATTGGAAATTTGGAAGGCTAATTGAGGTAACTTGCTTTTAAGTTGTTGTATTTGGTTATATAATGAATTGTTGATTGCAGGGTTAATGTACGATTCATAGGAGATTTTAAATTTCTTTGAATATTTTCTACCTTAGGAGGAAGGTAGGACAAATTTTATTGAAGGAACAAATCTTAAAGGAAGTGTCCTTGGTTGTGAGGACAGTGGAGGCAAATTGCAGCAGTTGTGTATGCTAAAGCATAAATTGGAAAGAGGTAATGGGTTGTATTTATCAGTTGCATTATGAAGAGACTAACTGATTGCATGTAGTAGTAAGAGGAAATGAGAAATTGAGTGCAGAACCCATAAGGGGATTCTTAGTGGATAAATCAGGGTAAAGAGGTTTGTGACTAAACCAGACAACAAAGTAAATTGTTGAAGAAGGGAGGAGGATGATAGTTCTCTAAGCGAAGTGAGAAGTTGGAAAAGAAGTAGTCTAGAAGCTTTGGAATCTTAAGAGAAAGAGTGCTCAAGAGAAGGTTATGTTGCGAGAAACCAAGAATAAGAGTTACCAAGAAGGTGACTTGGTACTGGTGACAAGTAGCAGACTTTTTACAGAGTAGAAGAGGCTCGTTGCATCTCACAAGTGGATCAAGATGATCCCACAGAGGAAAGAAGAAGAGATTACCACTGTGGTTGTCTTAAGGGTTGAGAGAGAAGTCACAATCAGAAGAAATAAATTAGAAGAGATGCCAATGGAAGAATAACCATGAAAGAGCTTAGTGTGTTATCTGAAGACATGTTGATAGAGTCAGCTTGTGAAGATGGTTGGTTTGCAGCTCATGGAAGAAAGAAGACTATGGCTACTAATAGTCATAGTAAAGGTTCAGAAAGAGGCTATAAAAGATCAAGTGAGGATAAACTTGATAGGGAATTAGCTGAGATGAAAGTACAACTGGAAGTGATGAGAGAATCCATACAGAGGGATATGGAAGACCGTAGATATGGTTGGATTCTTCAGAGGAAAAGAATCAAGTGGAGTTTGTTGCAGAGTTGGATGAGACACAAGATAAGTGTTCAATTAAAAGAAGAACTCAGAAGAGCTGAGTTTCAGCATAAGATATGTGTTGGAGAAGAGGGTTCCTTAGGTGGACCTGAGGTAAGTTTTATTCTGAGGAATAATGGTGAAGGTATGAGACTAGCTAATGGTTTCCTATACCCTTTGGAGAATGAAAACTATTTGAGAGATCTGATGTTTGAAACAACAAAAGAGGTTATGAGGTCTTGTGACTGTAAAACTGATGATTGGTGTATGTTAGCAGGTTGTACAAACTCAGAAGATGGCAGACCATCATTTGAAATTGTTATACAAGAAGAGAGGAAAATAATTGATTATGGTCATGTAGGAGGATCAGAAGGAATTCAGAGTGAAATAAGAGGATGTGTCAAAGAAAGGGGAATCCAGGGTGCATGCCAAAAGGAGTTTGACAAAGAGATTGTTGAGATCAATGAAGGTATCAGTAAGATAGTGAATCTGATTCAAGACATCAATGAAGACGAGTATACTAGATGGATGATGAAAAAGAAGAAAGTGCAATGGCATGCATTCAAGCAGAAGCAAAGACAACAATCATTGGCTTGAAGGAAGGATAAAGAACTCAAGAAAGTTGAGCTTGATTAAAGGTTGATAAAGAAGGAAGGGATTCATCCATGTGAAAATGAATCAAAGAGTTTTCTCAAGAAAAATGATGAAGTTGATAAAAAACTAATGGAGAATCTTATGATGTATTCTTGCAATGAAAGTCAACAAAAAGAATTGAAGATGGAATCATCCAAGTAGACTCTATAGTGTCATGGTTTTAATTCTAATTATTTGTGTGTGGATGTAGGGTACACTAAAGTAGGGAAACCGTCTAATGTTATCATAGAATAAAAGAAAAGAAAGAGTCTGGATTTTCAAAAGATGGAAGAAGTAGATTCTCATAGTTTTGTGAAGGAGGAGGAAGAGCAATTACTAAATACTTATGTGGAAGACTTTGTAGATTATGGACAGTCATCGTGGACTATTAATGTTGAAGACAATTAGGATAATGAAGAATTGAAAATAATTATTTCAGAGAATGAAGATAATGAAGACTGTGCAGAGTTCTTGGGAGGAATTCCAGATGAGATGGTAAGTTTATACCATGAGTTAATTCTTTTAGAGAAGAGATTGGAGAAACATAAGATATTTATTCAAGCTGCAAAATCAGAGTTGAATGAAAATGAAGAAATTGTCTCGGATGACAAATGTGGAAAAAAGTTGTCAAGGGTGTTGATCTACAGAGAAAACATAATGGAGTATTTGTGTTTGCTGATTTGAATAATTCTGATGAAAATTTATATGTAGATATGGGGAAATATGGGGTAAATTCAAAATAGGAAATTATCTCTGAAGGTCAAGCTAAAGTGAAGAAGAATGAGGCCTTGATGTCTCATGAAGATTGAATAATGTTGCCTTTATAGTATGGAGTTGTTAAGGAGAAGATTGTCTTGAAGGGCAATAAGAAAACTGAAGTCGTGAAATGTAACTTGAAACCTGAAATGGTATATGAAGTGGGAAAGGTAAGAAAACTCAAGCAACACAAGGTTGCTGAGATAGAAAATGAAGTTAGAATAGAAGCATGAACCATAGTTTATGTAGGATGTCAGTGGAAAAGAAATTTCCATGTCTCATATGTTTATGAGGAGAACCATGAGAAGGATGATTGGGTTAAAGGTTGTAATGCTTTCACTCAAGAGAAGTTCCAGTCACAACGGGATGGTATTTGTCATCTGGAAAACGAATTGAACAAGAAACTTAGAAGAGTTGGGGAGACTCATGCTGAAACATTCGAAGAGGTCAATTGTTTAAGTTCATTGGTTGAAGAGGATGTTACAGGTGAATGTAATGGCATATTGCAGCTTAAAGTGTGGAATCCTGGTAAGCTAAGACCAGTAATGGAATGTGATGACAGTAAAGGAAGAGAAGAATTACAACATAAAGTTTGGGATCCAAGTGGAATGAAGACTGAATGCATATGGCATGGAGGTCATAATCTTCTCTAGCTTGGGAGTCTGATGTAGGAGCATCTGCTCACTAAAATGATTTAAATTGTAAGTCAGACCTTAGGGTTTTGACCATTGCCCGAGAGGGGGTTTCTTTGTATGATATTTGTGTAAATGATAAAGTTTGTATACTAGGGTTTAGAAGGTTCTAATTAGTGTTGAGTTAGATTAATTAGATTAAGGATTTGAGTAATGAATCAAGAAGACCATGAGGATATATAGGAACACATTATTAGAATATAAAAATATGTTCATGAGTCATAAGTTAGATCAGATTAGAATTCTATTTTTAGAAGTTAGTTGCAGGTTTGTAGGATGATTGTTATGAAAGCTGGTAGTAATTTGCCATGCACTAAAATGTAAGCCTAAGGGCAGAAAGAGGTTCGACCTTCAGTAGCTGTAGAAGGGATGAAGAGATCCAAAGGGAAGATGGCCAATAAATGTTGAATCAGACCACAATGAGTTAGGATTGCGATTATTATGCTTGTATAGTTGTTGTTTTATTAATGGAAAGGAAATTCCTCATTTTTCTATGGGTAAATGGTATACGCCATGTGAATTCAATCATTTGTGTGATTTGTGAGAGTTTTCTGGGTGAATATAGCAATTGCAGATTTTTTGTGCACCCGTGTGAAGCACGGATTAGTATTGAGGTATCAATATATTTTAGGGAGATGAAATTATATCATAGAGATATATAGACACAATGAGGAATCTGTGTGAATGGATATGAAGGAACAAATGCACTATGTGTGAAAGAAGTTGAAATTTTTAAAGATTACAGAGTGTTTCTTTAATGTGCAGATGTGAGTGAAGAACTGGTGGAAAGGTTGAAATTTGTTAATAAAATGAGATTGTAGAGACCGAATTGTGTTGATGAAGGCTTAATAGACAAGAGGTTGAGGATTTCAGAGAGTGAGTGATAGAGAGTGAGATCAAATTGATGCAGTCGACGAAGTCAAATGGTGGAGTCCACTTGATAAGGAGTGGAGGCAAGTCAAGTTGGTGACTTGTCGATGAGCAGACACTAAAAGTAGAGATCGGACGGTAAAGTATCGTTTCGACGTGATCCCTAAATCCTACGAAGGGACAAGATCTATTGGGTATAACCCATGAGATGGAACAACCAAGGTGGAGGGAGATAAAGTGAGTTTTAGATCTATGGTCAAAATGACATATCATTGTGAGAGTTGTAAGCAAGTTAAAAATCTTGAGGCGGAGCGAAGGGATTCCAAGCGATTTTCGAGGCGTAAACGTGACAAAGTTTAAGTGGACATCGCTCATACAAAAGGTTTTGTGAAACAACTTTTGATGAACGTCGATGGAAGACTGGGGGGGTGAACAAAAAAAGGTTACCATATGTCCTGGTGTTGGGGATTATCTCTATAAGCCGATAGATAAAGTGGGGGTTTGTCAAAAATAGCAAAAGTTTGGTAAAATTTGGTGGAGGACCATTGAAATTAGTGAGAAGCCATATAGCATATGTTCTTGTTGAATGTCTCCTTTCGCAAATAAAACATAATTGATTGTTTACTTAGAGCTGCAAGATCCTCGAGCAAGGGAAGAGAGGCCATTGCATCAATTATAATGGAAGGAACCTTACATCAGCCAGCCGTCAGGGGTTGGGTAACAAATTTTTAAAATGACATCATTCGTGCCAACCAATCGAAGCATTAATATTATTTTATAAAAAAATCAAAATATATAAACAAAAATCTAACTATATCAAAACATTAAACACTGAAAAAATTATATTCAATACAATGAGATTAATACATCTCACGGAATGCTATTTGTCCAATGACATAACAAATAACATATTTAATTTATTCACAGCTCTTAACTTGTAACCTATCGATATTCACCAACCACAAATTAAGTAACTATACCACTTAAAAAAACATAACATAAAATATATTAATTTTAGGTATCCCTATATTAATTTTAGGTAAGGAAATGACCTCCATCTTGACATCTGATTTACACGGAGGGTTTAACCTGAATATGTTTTACCTACCTATACGTGACCGTCCCCGGCGCTTACGGCAAAGGTCCTTCCTTCTCTTTTGGATTTTAAAGTCAATTTCGCTGCAATTTCATTTATTTAATAATACTACGCGTTTGAGTTTAAAAATAACCTATTTTTCAAATAATGCATTGAAAAAATAGTTGGCCGGGTATTAACGTATTCCTATTGATCTTCCAACTTACTAATTATTATAATACAATTTCTTTCGACTTTATTTTTCAAAGAATGCATTAAAGCAATAGAGTGCCGGCCCGGGCATTAACGTATTCCTATTAACCTTCCAACTTCCCGATTATTATAATACAATTTCTTTGGGCTTCTCAATTACCTTGTTGAACGTGCAAGTGAAGTTGCGCGTCTGCGACTCCTTCTTTGTGGATACGTCATCAGGGCGTCACTCCACTTCCATTGTGTGGATATATGTGTTATAAATAGTGGAAAGTGAGCATATTGATTTAATCTTATATCTTTTATATTTTTAATGAATATAAAATAAAAGTAAGTTATATATATAACATTAATTATTTTATTTTAAAAATGTTATATTCAATTTGAAGCTTACTTTTATATTTAATATAGATTATATGATTTACATTGAGCAGATCCGTTGTTAGGGAGTCATGATCATCACATCTTACTCAAAAACTAATTAAGTAGTTACATCTATAAGGTATCTACTCATTGTTTTAGGTAATAAACTCAATTTAGGATGGAAGGAAGTACATTAACTAGGGTTAGATGAGGAATTTGCAGATATATGGAATTCATATCTGATAGCTTTACAGACCACACATTCATCAAACAGATTGAGATGACGAAATTATTTGGAAGCATGCTCTCCATGGAATTTACACAACAAAGCTGGCATACATGTAGTTAAACTTTTGAAATTCAACACAAAGAACCAAAACAATGGTGTAGAGGATTATGGAAATCAAAATATCCTAAAAAGCACACATCTTTATGTGTTGTTTGATAGAAAACAAAGCCCCCACTTGGGATATGATGAAGCGCAGACATATAGAAGGCTTAGGATGGTGCACTCTAAGTAGGAAAAATGAGGAATCAACCACTCACATCTTTATCTCATGTCCCTTCACTAGACTGGTATGGAAAGCATGCACCATACATTTGGGTATCAATTGTAGTTGGACCAGAGACATAATTGAGGATGCTCGGAAGAATTGGTTGGCAAATGTGGCCTTTAGGGAAGTAAAAGCATTACCTATACTCGTCTGTTAAGGAATTTGGCTTGCTAGAAATTGCTCACTCTTTCAAGAGAATCCCTCATCTTACATTTGATTGCAACTCAAGGACTTAACATACTATCATACTTCCCTCAAGAAAAGGATGGGATTGCAATCTGAATCATTCAGGAAGAGAGGTTGGACAAATCAAAACCTTGGGTTTTTTTCGATGGGGCATCTCAAGAATAAAATAAATTTTGTTGGGGAGGGGCTATTCTCTACCTCTTAGAAAATATTTTTCCAAGCCTAAAATGGGTTAGGGGCCCAGAGCAAATAACTATGCAGAACTTATGGTGCTCAAATTATTATTACTCTTTGTTGGTGAAAAAGGTTGCTCCTCTCTTTAGATTTTTGGTGATTCTATGAATGCCATAAATTGGGTCAATCGGGCTCAACAATGTCATAACATTCTTTTGCATACTCTTTTTGAACAGGTATCTTGTATCATGGGGACTTTCAAATTTCGCATTTGTCACCATGTCTACATGGAGCGAAATACAGAAGCAGACATACTATCTAAGGAAGGATCTTAGATGGGTCATGGGCACTGGTTGATCTATGAATTTTAAAATGGAGAATTTTTTTATTACTATCGTCAACCTTTTATGGAGGGGTTGGACCCTCCACAAAATCTACCTTAATTTGTTTTTTTTATATAAGCCTTAGACTAGATACATGATGATACATTAATTGTATGTTTTATCTACAACAAGATACATGTGAACATAATGACTCCTTTATGAACTCAAGTAACAATAATTATATGATATGTTTTAGGTATACATAGACAACATATATTAAGTCTTCTAACATCACTTTTTTTTGGACCATGCTATCGGTTTATGATATTTTTTGAAATACATGGGATCCCAACATATATCTGGTCTTGTGACATCACTTTTTTTTGGGACCATGCTATCGATTTATGATTTTTTTTTAAATACATGGGATCCATGTATTCTACATAATGTAATTTTGTTTTTATAAAAAAAATCCTTTTTTCGAAGGGAAAAAATTATACGACCTTTATTGTATTTCCTTAATTACTATCAAAATTTATTGTTTTATTTTAAAATTTGTTGTGATGGGTTTAGATCTATTTTACTCTCATCTTATTTCAACCTTTTAATTTCAGATATTTATTTTTAAAGTTATCATCATAGATATTCCTTTTTAGGTTTCTTTTAAATTTTTTGGAACGCAGATAATATTATTTATACTATAATTAAATTATGTGTACTTTAATTCATAATGTTGAGATTTTGAAGTTAATATGTTCATAACACATATGTGTGGTGCATTTCATAAGTAAATTGATGGGTATCATCTGAGGTAATGTGTATGTATTCCCAAGGTAATGTGTCTTCTGCCAGGTAATGTGGAGTGTATTTATCTTATTTTATGCTACAGAACGTGACCTGTGATCTGGTTGATTCATGTGGGTGTTGGGTTTCAATATTGGATGTACACCAGTCAATGTTGTAAGCGAGAGCTCTGGAATAGATGTTGAGTTTACTCGTGTGTTTTGGGTGTTTGCACATTACTACGGAAGGGAAGAGACATAGATCTAAAGTATTAGTTTGAATTACAAATCTCATTGTTATGAAAGAGAGGAGAAGGGAGTTGAAGCTTATAACAACAAAGATACATATTGGTTTTAATTCTGAAAAAGAAAGGCTTAGAGAACTACCATTTATATACGGATAAATAAGACCAGGAGAAGGAGCCTTCATACGTAACTATGTTACATGCCCTGAGGAAACAAACCAACCACATGAAAGACCAATGCCCATAAAAACAGAGGCCCGCTACCAGGCAACATCACCTCATTTCGAAAGATATTATTACTAGTAGTTTGACCAACAACTCCATAGTGTAAAGTTTATTTATTTATTTTTAGACAAAAAAAAATTGTTATTCATCCAGCTTAGAGAATCAAAGTTACATATGACTATTTTATATCCTATGACATTGATCTCTTCCTCCTTTGGTTAGCGTTATACCTATGTTAATTTGGGTATTCTAATGTAATTCACACACCTTTAGTTTGAGTTATTACTTCTCTATTATGTTGTTTAAATTAGAAAATTGACTAATTATGAATGGAGTAAACTTTCTACCCGACCATTTGTA
This sequence comes from Pseudotsuga menziesii, assembly GCA_001517045.1. Taxonomy (NCBI): domain Eukaryota; kingdom Viridiplantae; phylum Streptophyta; class Pinopsida; order Pinales; family Pinaceae; genus Pseudotsuga; species Pseudotsuga menziesii. The sequence continues at coordinate 255,192 of LPNX010652401.1, forward strand.
CCGATCGGACGACCAGCAATGCGTGATGTGATAGCTCACGCGAGCCAGGTCGTCCGATCGGTGCAAATGGTCAGGTAGAAAGTTTACTCCATTATGAATAGGGAAAAGGGAAAAGAACATTGTCCATTTTACTTTGCTTACCTGTACTTTGAGTTATACCTTTTATATCATGTACTTCAAAGTATACCCTCACCCTTAACTAATTGTGAACATGGGAATGGACATTGTCCATTATGAGAAGTACTTTGAGATACACATTTTATATCATGTACTTCAAAGTATACCATTCACTAATTGTGAGCAAAGGAAGGAATATTGTCCATTTTGAGAAGTTCTCCATAGTTAAGGAATAATTCATTGATGCCTTAAAATGGTAAAGACAATTTGAGAATTAAGAATGAAGAAACACAGCCAAGTTCTCCATAGTTAAGGAATAATTCATTGATGCCTTAAAATGGTAAAGACAATTTGAGAATTAAGAATGAAGAAACACAGCCAAAATTATAAAGTTTTATTTTACACGTCTTTTCAATGTTCCATTTGATATATCTCGTACACAGCAAAAAATAAATAACTATTTAATGATTACATGGTTCATGTGGTCATCATGCGTTGTCTAAAAAATAGCCTATAATTGTAATTTTTAGTTTGTGATTTTTCGAACCTTTCCCATGCAATTGTACACAAAAATCGATAACCTGACTTGGTTAGCTCATACTCTGTGTAAGAAGCTAA
>LPNX010652401.1:257211-302207 GCA_001517045.1 Pseudotsuga menziesii
ATTAAAATTTAATAAAAATGATATTCTAAGCATAACTATCCATCCATGTTGAAAGTTAAGATTCATGATTAATAAAAACGATATTCTAAGCATAACCATCCATCCATGTTGAAAGTTAAGATTCATGATCAGTAAAAAGTGGTGAATCTTTAGAAGTTATAGGTATTTAATTTTAAATATATAAAATTTATATGCACCACTCGCATGTATATAAAATTATAAAGCAAAGGGAATTTACTTTGATTTTTATGTGGATCTATATTTGGTGCTATTGACCACAAGCAAAGGGAATTTACTTTGATTTTTATGTAGATCTATATTTGGTGCTATTGACCACAAGGTTGATATAAAGAACAAAAAGGCATTTTCCTTTCCCACAAAAGACAATATACCTTCCACAATGCAACATCTTCATGTTACAAGTCTTTTCTTTAAATTCACAAGTTCAATGAGTGTGCCCCACTTAAAAATCCCATCTTCAGACTAGAGACAAATAAAAGATAAGTTCCTCGAGATCATCAATGGTGTACATGACCTTGTGATAATTAAACACTACGACCACGAAATAATATGACTTGTATTTTATTCATTATTTTAAGAAAAAAAAAAGGGATAGCATATCAGATTTAAAAAATGTGATTTGTATTCTGAGGTTTATAATTCATTTGAAAAAATATTTACAAATAGAATGTGGTATTTATTACATAAGATAAAAGTTTATTAATGTTTTGAAAATTTAAGAAGAAAGCAATAAATTGTGGTTTGTTTTGTATAGATGAAATGTTAGTTTAGTGTAATAGATTAATTCAAGTGGTTTATGATTTGAGCTTACGCAAATGGTTAAATGAAATGGTTAACCATTTCATTTATGTTTTGTATAGATGAAATGTATGTGTTGTATTCAATGTTTTTATGAGATTGGGGATAATAATCAATATTGATAGGGTTATACTCGTTAGGGTCTACAAAATGTAAGGAAGTGTTTAATAGTTTTTTTATAATTTTTTTTATAAAAGAATGAAAGATGAATTAACATTTCAAAAAATACAATATCAAAAAAATAAATATCTAATTTAAAAGAGTGAGAAGTTATATACAATTTGAGTATTTGAAATGAAAGTGTATGGTGGAATTAACACAAACATAATACATGGTATAGAGACTTCAATTTGCATACACAATTACTAAGTTATGATGTGATAAGTAATGAGGTTAGTTTAGTTATAATTAAATGCAAATATCAAACTTACATTGATATGATAATTTAGGCAACAAATTCAACTATGATTTTTCATTGATTGAAAAAGATTTAATAATGATATTCGAAGAATTTGAAGCTTTAGAATCGTAGAAAATGAACCAACCATAAATCCATAAATCCATTTACAACGTTTGACAAAGTATCAATAATTTAAAATTTTAGTTAGGGAATGTACAAAATGCTTCATTTCCCATCTATTCATTTTTTCTAAACTACATTATGTAAGAAATTTGAGAATAGGAATATCAAATAGAGGGAGGAAGACCATTCATTGTGACTATTACTAGTCATTTCATTATCCATCTATATCTGTAGATTAGCATTGTTTGGAACTATTTGTTGCATCGAGAATAGCAAGGTGTTCTACAACCCAGTATGGGGGAAATGTTCTAATGTTGTAACGTAACATTACCAATAGTAAAAAAGTATAAAAAAAATCATGTTGGGTCATTAAAAAAAAGAAAAAAATTAAAACCAACATAAATCCATCTTGAACCCGGATCTATCAAACGCCGAGAGGGATCAAATTTAAGTAAAGGGGTGTTCGCAGTCCAACATATGGTATATCATTATTTTGGGATTATGTGCATAGTGTAAGTCATTGAGCTATGACCCATATCCCATGAGTATAGTCACAACTAACCAATTTATCATGGTTTTTTAATAGTCCACTTAGCACTCATTTGCATTGGGTGATGCTCATAGGGGTGAAGAAGTGGGATTGAGACTAGAGAAAATGAATTGCATAGAATCAATCATCACTTCCACTATTCTCATGAGTTGTGACTATATCCATGGGATATGGGCCATATCTTAATGATTTACACTACACGAATAATCCCAAAATAATGATATATCATATGTTGGACTATGAACACCCCTATACTCAAATAAAAAAAGCCAAGGGAGTTCTAACTGAGTAGTTCATGAAGCACAATACTTGTTAAGGTTTGCAAATAGGGTAGCAAGCTAAGTGGAATTGATTGTGGCGAAAACTCCACAATTAAGCGTGCTTGATCCATAGGAGTATTGGGGTGGGTGATATTTATTGGGTGCTAGCCCCGTAAGTGATGATTGATGCTATGCAATCCATTTTACTAGTCTCAATCAAACTTCTTCACCCTTGTGAACATCACTCGATGCAATGAGTGGTAATTGGACTATTAAAGAATTATGAGAAATTGGTCACTTGTGACTATAATCATGGGATATGGGTCATATTTTAATTACTTACGTTGTGAAGATAATCCCAAAATAATGATATATCATATGTTGGAATGAAAAGACGCTTATACTTCAATAAAAAGAGTCAAGGGAGCTCTAATTGAACAGTTCATAAGGCATAATACTTGCTAAGGTTTTGCAAATGGGGTAGAAAGAGAAGTGGGATTGATTGTAATGAAAATTTCATAGTTAAGCGTGCTTGAGCCAGAGGAGTCTTAGTATGGGTGACCTTTACTAGGTGCAAGCCCTAGAAGTGATGGTTGATGCTATGTAATTTATTTTCACTAGTCTCAGTCTCACTTCTTCACCCATATGAGCATCACTCGATGCACTGAGTGCTAATTGTACTATTAAAAATCCATGATAAATTGGTCATTCGTCACTATACTCATGGGATATGAGTCACATATTAATGACTTACGCTACACAATTAATCCCAAAAGAATGATATATCATATGTTGGATTGTGGACACCACTATACTTAAATAAAAAGAGTTAAGGGAGCTCTAACTGAATAGTTTATAAAGCACAATACTTGATAAGGTTTTGCAAATGGAGTAGCAAGCTAAGTGGGCTTGATTATGGGGAAAAATCCACAGTTAAGTGTGTTTAAGCTAGAGGAGTCTTGGGATGGGTGAAATTTATTAGGTGCAAGCCTTATAAGTGATGATTGATGCCATGCAATTGATTTTCGCTAGCCTCAATCCCACTTCTTCATGATTGTGAGAATCATCCTATGCAATGAGTGCTAAGTGGACTATTCAAAATCCATGAAAAATTGGTTAGTTGTGATTATACTCATGGGATATGGGTCATATAATAATGAATTACACTACATATATATGAGCCAAAGGAGTCTTAGGATGGGTGACCTCCCAAGAAGTCCTTGTTACCAAGTGCAATCCCCGAAAGTGATGATTGATGCTATGCAATTTATTTTTCACTAATTTCAATCCCACTTCTTCACCCTTGTGAGCATCACTTGATGCAATGAGTGCTAAGTGGAATATTAAAAAACCATGAAAATTGATTAATTGTGACTATACTCATGGGATATAGATCATAACTTAATGACTTACACTACGCAAATAATCCTAGAATAATGATATATCCTATGTTGGACTGCCAACACCCCTATACTTCAATAAAAAGAGCCAAGGGAACTATAACTCAATAGTTCATAGGGCACAATACTTGCTAAGGTCTTTCAAATGGGGTAGGAAGCTAAGTGGGCTTGATTTTGGGGAAAACTCCACAGTTAAGCATGTTTGAGCTAGAGGATTCTTGGGATGGGTGACCTCTCAGAAAGCCATGGTTACCGTGTGCAAGCCCTAGAAGTGGTTATTGATGCTATGCAATTCATTTTCACTAGTCTTAATCCCACTTCTCCACCGCTGTGAGATCTATAGGAGTCTTGATATGGGTTACATCCTAGGAATGGCTAGTTATGGAGTGTAGGAATCAAAAGTGATAATTGGTGTTATGCAATTCATTTTCATTAGTCTCAATCCCACTTCTTCACCCCTATGAGCATAACCCGATGCAATGAGTGCTAAGTGGACTATTCAAAAACCATGATAAATTGGTCAATCGTGACTCTACTCATGGGATATGGGTCATATATTAATGACTTACACTACACATATAATCCAAAAATAATTATATATCAGGAATCAAATTCCTTGAGGTGTAAATTTTTTTATCTTAAATGTTTTACACATCAAGAAAAAAATTCACAGCTCAAGAAATTAGATCCCTCGCAATGCTTGATGGATATGGGTTTAATATGGATATTTATAATAAATATTTAGGCACCAAGTTAGTGCAATTATCACAAAGAAAGACCGGTTTTGTGGAAGCACTTCTCCTTATTATGCTTTTAGCAGAGGTTTCCATGGAAAGAGGGTAGGTGGAGGTTTTAGTGGAGGTTTTATTTTTGGTTTACCTAGAATCAATTAGGCACAAGGTTCTCTATGATAACACATTCACTAATATACTTATATATAAATGCACCAAAAATAACAATTCAAAATGTGACCTCCCAAGGTCAATTTTGTAAAGCCTAACATTTTTAAAATAAATTACCTTGTTATGTACTAGGCCTATAAACACCCTAGACAATTTTTTTATTATCAAATTGTACTCAAATTTTGTAAAACATGTTATTTAAAAAAAATACTTTTATGCATTGCACATTAGTCATATATCTACATAGGTGCATCTTGATATAAGGTGCACTGCATCTTGATGCAAGGTGCACCACTTTATGCTTAAATAGGAAAGCCTTAAATTTGGTAAAAAACATTCTCTACGGTGCTTCCTGAACCTAAACTATATCATAGGTGCATTTCGGAGGGTTAAATAAAATAAATGGAAAACTACATGTGAATTTTGGAAAACAAGTTAATTTTAGAAAAAAAATATTGCGCAATATGCCCAAAACATATAATCACATTGGTGCATTTTGATAAAGGCACACTACTTGTGTCATGATTCTTCCTATACCTTTTTTTCAAGAATAAGAATCTTTGTTCCTTGATATTCTATTAGAATCAAAGGTAACCAAGTGGTCCATGTTACAAAATTTAACAAGACAAAGTCTTGTTCTAAAATTCAACATAATTTACAGCCATATCCAATAGGTACAATGGGGCTTCCAGCAAAAAGACAAGAAAGTCCCTCAGAATAGAAAACAAGCTCAGTCACCTCTCTAAGATCATCAACAAGTCCAATAAGAGAGCATAAAGAGCCATGACAGTATATCAAAGGATATCTTTGGGTGTTAGCATGAACCTTAACACCGTTGGGGTCATGGGGAGCTTTTATACAGATTCCAAAGTGGCTAAAAAAGAAGATATTAAGCCATCAATAACCAAAATACAAACTCTTTAAAAGAGTTGTATAGTACCTTCCCCAATTTTAGATCCTTCATAAAATTCCATGAAGTATAGGCTACCAACCTTTAAAAGGAGAGCTTCCTTCAATAGACTGTCATCACTCTTATTGTGCACCAGAAAGACATGCTGAAAAGATAAAGAGAGGAAAGAGTTTTTGGTGTTTGAGATGTGAATACACCAGTGTTCTAGATCAAGAGCCAAAAGACCAGCCTTAGAATTTACCCAGTTGATAATAACCTAGGAGTCCCCATAAGCATGGAGAGTTGGAAGGCCCAAAGTCTTTGCAACGGTCAGCAAAGTCCAGAGTGCAAGCAATTCGGCTCTAGTGTTTGTGCTTGTCCCACATCCCAATTTTATATGAAAGTAGTGCAAACTGCTGATAGAGAGCACAACACCGACTCCCCCTGATGTAGAATTTGCACCACCGTACAACAAACCTGATGGATAACCACTTTGGGGAGCCATACCAATGATTCTTCGTGACTGTTTTGATTTTGCAATAGGATAATATTTGATCTGTTTTGAGATTTATGACAGACAGAGTCAATGCTGAGGAGGATGTCATCAAAGATACAATGTTTGCAAGCTAGCTAGATGTTCCATATGAAGAATATAGGAAAGTGGGGTGCCTCATGATCCATTTGCAGGAAATTGTTCATGTTATCCACTAAAGATAGAGCCTCCCAGGTGAAAGATAAACCCATCCTGAGTGACATTTGTATACGAACTTCTAGTGCAAAAGGGCAAGAGACGAAAATGTGGTTAATAGATTCAGGACCTAGTTTACACAGACCACACCTATTTGGCCGTGACCAACCTTTCTTAAGTAAGTTTTCCCAGGTGCTGATACGGTTTTCTATGCAGATCCAAATAAAGCACTTGATTTTGATTGGTAGATTCCAATAGCATAGTTGCTTATAATTCCACCTCGAAATTTTTTTAAGATGGGAAGTGGTGATAAGATCATAAGCCAGGTTGGCTAAGAAATCACTGTTTTCTGTATTATGCATCCATAGAATATTATCCAAACTGTCCAATAATCTTATACCTCCATGAGTAAGTCCGTTAATGTAATGACTCCTTTCCATCTTCCATCTGCCACCTAATGTAATGACTCCATCCCATCTTCCATATGTAGTTGATTCTTCCTATACCTACAACTAACATCGGTGCATTGTGATACAAGGTGCAATGTGATGTGGTTAAATAAAATAAAAATATGAAATTGCGCTTTAATTTTGTAAAATTTTCTTACTAGTGAATCTTTGGACCTATGACTACAACAATGTGTTGAGATACAAGGCACAGAACAATAGGGTAAAATAAAATTACTAAATTGATTTTGAGTTTTATCATACACTAATGCTTCTAACACCTTCAAGCAGTATAGTTCTTTGTCCTTCAATCAATGTCCCATTGTCTCATGATTCCAAATTGCTGGATTTCATCAGAAATATTTAGCCACAATGGATTTTATTTCATATTTTAGATTTTCCAAACACACTATATTTAGTTTTTGATTTATGTGGCAACCATGCCTTCAAAGTGGAGCCGATAACCAAGTGATTTATTTATTACATCTTAGTTTCGATTTCACAGTTTTAGTTTTCCATTTCAATAGATAAATTCCACTTTTATTCATTTTTTGGAAACAGATGCCACTGATGTGGTCTTATATTTTTACATGTACCACATGGAAGTACATTAACAAGTGGCATTTATTTCGATGCTCGTTACCATTCTAAGTGTTGGAATATATTAAACCCACTCAATACTTAGGATAAAATAATTAATAATTATTTGATTAATTACCTACCCACTAGCTTAATTAGTTGGCATCCACTTGCACCATCAAGTCAATACATGACATATATACCCCAGGAATGCTTCATTTCTGATTCTGGGTTGATCTTGACCTCTTTATGGACATCCAGAATTGGTAACTATGCTTTACTGTAGATTCTACTTTATTTTGTTTTTCCTGCTTTTCTGTGGATAAGGTAAAGCTAGTTAACTAGGAAACTGGGTTCCTTTGTTGCCAACCCATCCTTCATGACTTTCTCTCCATTTTCCAGGGTTGGAATGTTTTTCCATCACTCTTGACAACTCACTCATGCTTTTGCTAATTCATGAGGTCCTTGAATGATTTGGAAGTGCTTTAGCCACCTATGGGGGTTTATCATATTTGGTAAGTCGAATTTATGAGCTATTAATGAGTTGTATTCCATCAACTCAAATATCCTTGAGAAGGATGTATTACCATTGTCATAATACCAATTATCATTTAATATTGATCATTCATTAATGTGTGTTCATTAATTCTTCTTCTTCTCTCCTTATGCTAATTCTCTGCAATTCTCAGTGAGGTTAATTGTGTGATTAGATGCTTAGCCTTTTTATGGAATTCATGTTGCCATCAAGGCTTTATAATTCTGACATGTTGTCATAGCTTTGGGAGCTCATCAATTAATTATCCTTTCATATTTACAGGTTTATTTGCAGGTGCAACAACTTCAATATGGATTTAAAAGTTCCTCTACTATCTCTTTTCAACTATGTTGATTGGAAGCCAAAGATGAGCGCATACTTGAAGAGGCAATGCCTATTTGATATCTCCATTGGTTCTTTGAGCGAACCTGAGTCTTATGAAGAGAAGATTGACTGCTGAATAATTTTGATAGAGATTATGGAATCATGTGCTTGGCAATGTCTCCAAATATACATCATCTCATAGATTCTGTTGAATATCCATTTGAGCTTTGGAAAAAGTTGGACAAAGATTTTGGTGTGCAGAAAGTAGAAGATGAAGCATGGAGCAAACCCAACATCTCCTCATGTGCTCTCTCTCAAGATATCTTGGCCTCTACATTCTATGATGAATTTATTTATGATGAAGAAGTTTCTTATACAATTCATGTTACCGCTACCCTCTTTGATTCGAATGCTTCCTCCTTCAATGAAGAAGCAAATATTTAAGAGAAATATTTTTTTGTGTCTCTTGAAGATATTGATGATGAAAAGATGTGACATATGGAGATTCTATTGTTATTGATGATGATTCACTAACACATTCATTGTTCTCTATGTCTTCTATCTTAGATTTTGATATCTATGTGCGAGATCCTTCACACTTTGTGCATACCTCTCTCATCGATGGTGCGCAACCCAGTGACTTCGAGGATGTTTGCTTATCCATATCAAGTCCTATTAGTGTCTTTCCACTTACCATACTCAATCTCATGTGATTTTTCATCTCCTCCTTTGTTCTTGGCATAAATCCTCAGATCCTCCCTGAATATTTTGAACATCTACTTCCTTCCTCCTTTCATACTTCTACTACAAAGGATTCATTATTAGTGTATATTCCCATGAGTCTACTGATATGAGTATATGTGATCTTTTGGATTCTTTGGAAGCTAGATCAACCCTTGGAGCCCATGCATTCACACTCTTTGATCCTATGCCTTCTCTATGTTCCTACATTACCATTTACATCCTCTCTGTGTAAATGAAGTTGGAGACCTCGTACCAGGGATAATTTTAGGGGAGAATTTTAGCCCAGTGGGCTATTTTTCCATGTTTTTATCCCAAAAAAGATTCACCATTTTGCATTTTTTGAAGCCCTGTTTCTCCCAATTTTGATGGGGTAAAAATTTTTCACCCTAAAAATTGCCAAATTATTATATAAACGATATAAAATCCTTGGAAATTAAAATATTTTTTGGAAAATATCGCCAATCATTTTATAGTTGGCGTTTTAAGAATTGGTAATATTCGCCAACATTTATACACTTTTAAATAAGTATGGTTCCTTAAAATCATCCCTGCCTCGTACATTCGCTTGGACTCTTATTTCACCTATCTGGAGCTGATTTCATATCTATTGGTTCGAAGTTCAAGTCATTACATAATGTTGGAGTTGATTACAACTCTCAAGAGCTTTCACATCATTGGATCTCAATTGTTCTACATGGTCCTAGTTTCCATCCTGCAGTTGTCCTTGAACTAGGTGAATATATTTCTCTTCTTCCCAAGAAAAAGATTCCTTCAGACATCAACATTTATTTTGGAGAAGCATCAACGACATTTTTTATTTGCTTCTCATGTCCTTTCTTGAGGGAGGATTTTCCCCATGTGGTTTTGCCTCTTTCCTCGGTGTTTTGGACATAATAATTGTTAAAGGGTGACCATAGCCTTGTTGATGGGCCCTATATACACCTGTATTTTTGACATACCATCATAAATTCAGACTTGAAGGGGGGTGTTGGAATATACTAAACCCACTCAATACTTAGGATAAAACAATTAATCATTATTTGATTAATTATCTACCCACTAGCTTAATTAGTTGACATCCACTTGCACCTTAAAGTCAACACATGCCATCTATACCCCATGAATGCTTTATCTTTTATTCTAGGTTGATCTTGACCACTTTATGGACATCTAGAATTGGTAACTGTGCTTTACTGTAGATTTTGCTTTATTATGCTTTTCCTGCTTTTTGTGGATAAGGTAAATCTAGTTAACTAGGAAATTGAGTTCCTTTGTTTCCAACCCATCCTTCATGACTTTCTCTCCATTTTCTAGTATTAGCATGTTTTTCCATCACTCTTGACAACTCACTCATTCTTTTGCTAATTTGTGAGGTCATTCACTGATTTGGAAGTGCTTTAGCCACCTATGGGGGTTTATCATATTTGGTAAGTCAGATTTATGAGCTATAAGTGAGTTGTCTTCCATCAAATCAAATCTCCTTTATAAGGATGTATTACCATTGTAATAATATCAATTATCATTTATTGATCATTCATTAATGTGTGTTCATTAATTCTTCTTCTTCTCTCCTTATGCTAATTCTCTGCAATTCCCAGTGAGGTTAATTGTGTGCTTAGATTCTTATCTTGTTTATGGAATTTATGTTGCCATCAAGGATTTAGAATTCTGACACTAAGAATAATGCTTATTTGAAAATGGTTAATGTGCACATTTATTTGGATGGATGGTGTGATAGGAGATATTATGGAGTATCATTAGTGGGGTGTCTTATCCATGTACACTCACTATAAAATGAAAGTAATATATGCCTTGTGATGGATACACATTCCTTAATGACTCAACAAACTATTTTCGGTGCTTCCCTATCATGTTGGCACCTCAACTTGGTGGTTTGTATGTGCCTACAATTTGTGGTGTGCTGACATGGACTAAAAATAATGTGAGGGAGTGTTGATTTTGTATCTAGGAATGTGTTCCCCTAGTGAAAATTAGCCTAAGTCCCAAAAAGGGGAAAATAACATGACCCTTACATTAAATGACTTGAGATGAACATTTAATTCCACTTTAGAGACTAAAGTGACTGTTTGATAAATTTAAGTGAGGGGAGTGAAATTAATTTTGGAGAGAATTAAATTAGCTCTTATTCTCATCCGTCCATCTAAATCAATGTGGGCCCTTGGATTAGATGTCTCTTCACTTACCACAAGCATCCAAACAAAAAGGAAAGGGAAAGGATTTTCACCATTAGAATTCTTTCATGAGTTTTGAGAGAGTAGAGAGCAAATCGAATTCTTAAGAGGAGAAGAAGAAAATTGAAGGAGAGAGAAACAACAAACATGCATGAATTCCAAGAATCTGTATAGCAGGTTCATACAACAATTTTGGGCATATTTTCTTTTTAGAAGAAAAATGGTGCCACACATTTCCAGACAACGACATGAATTTCGAGGCATGAAGAAAATTTTGTACAGTCCATACAATGGCACACAATCCGAGGTGTGTGTAAGGAATTCTGTTTAGTCCGTACAGTGGCACGCAATTCGAGGTCCGTATAGTGAATTCTGTTTAGTCCGTACAACGGAACACAATTCGAGGTATGTCTAGTGAAGTCTATATAGTCCGTACAACAACACACAATTCAAGGTATGTACAGTGGAATCCGTACAGTCTGTACACTGCTGGTTTGGCATGAATTCCAAGACATAATTCTGGCTTTTGTGGATGAGATGAGTTGTATTTCTACTGTTGCTTTTAATTTGATGAAGAAATAACAAGAACTCTCTCTCTCTCTAACAAGTTTTCCCCTCGTGGGTTTTTCCTGGGCATTTTTCCAAAAATACTGTGTCTAGAAATTTTTGTGTGTCACTGTCCTAGAATATATGTCAGTGAATATTCTTGTGTTTGCCGTTTTAAATTGTTAATTAAAAGTCTACTTCATTAATAACTAGAAGTTATGGGTTTGGGCATTTAACTATGACAATGTGACTGAAACTAGTTGGGGAAAAACACTTTAAAATCTACAAAAAAAGAGGAATCAATAAGTCACCTCTTTATCTCATGTCCCTTCATTAGACTGGTATGGAAATAATGCACCATAAATTTGGGTATCAATTGTAGTTGGTCCGGAGACACAATTGAGGATGCTTGTAAGAATTGGTTGGTAAATGTGGCCTTTAAGGAAGTAAAAGCATTGCATCTACTCGTCTGTTAAGGAATTTGGTTTGCCAGAAATCACTAAGCCTTTCAAGAGAGCCCTCATCCCAAATTTGTTTGCAACTCAAGGACTCAACATACTATCGTACTTCCCTCAGGAAAAGGATAAGACTGCAATCTGAATCATTCAAGAAGAGCAGGTGGACAAATCAAAACCTTGGGATTTTTTCAATGGGGCATCTCAAGAGTAAAATAAATTTTGTGGGGGAGGGGCTATTCTCTACCTCTCAGACAATAGTTTTCCAATCCTAAAATGGGTTTGGGGCTCGAAGCAAATAACTATGCAAAACTTATGGCGCTCATATTATTATTACTCTTTGCTGGTGAAAAAGGTTTCTCCTCTCTTCAAATTTTTGGTGATTCTATGAATGCCATAAATTGGGTCAGTCGGGCTCAACAATGTCATGACATTCTTTTGAATACTCTTTTTGAATATGTATCTTGTATCATGGATACTTTTGAATTTTGCATTTGTTGCCATGTCTATAGGGAGTGAAATACAAAAGAAACCATACTATCTAAGGAAGGAACTTAGATGGGTCATGGGCAGTGGTTGATATCTGAATTTCAAAATGGATAATTTTTTTATTACTATCATCAACTTTTTATGGAGGGGTTGGACCCTCCACAAAATCTACCTTAATTTTTTTTATATAAACCTCGAACAAGATACATGATGATACATTAATTGTATGTTTTATCTACAACAAGATACATGTGAATATAACGACTCCTTTATGAACTCAAATAACAATAATTATATGATATGTTTTGGGTATACATAGACAACATATAACGGGTCTTGTGACATCACTTTTTTTTGGACCATGCTATCGGTTTATGATATTTTTTGAAATACATGGGATCCCAACATATAACAGGTCTTGTGACATCACTTTTTTTGGGACTGTGCTATCGATTTATGATAGTTTTTGAAATACATGGGATCCATGTATTCTACATAATGTAATTTTGTTTTTATAAAAAAAATATGCTTTTTTCTAAAGGAAAAAATTATACGATCTTTATTGTATTTCCTTAATTATTATAAAAAATTTATGCTTTTATTTTAAAATTTGTTGCAATAAGTTTAGATCTATTTTATTCTCATCTTATTTCAACCTTTTAAATTAACATATTTATTTTTAAAGTTATCACCGTAGATATTCCTTTTCAGTTTTCTTTTAAATTTTTTGGAACGCGAATAATATTATTTATACTATAATTAAATTATGTGTCCTTTAACTAATAATATTGAGATTTTGAAGTTAACATAAATTATGTGTCCTTTAACTAATAATATTGAGATTTTGAAGTTAACATATTCACAACACCCATGTGGTGAAATAGTGTAAAGTTTATTCTATTTTCTTTCACACATGCTTGAAAAACCTAACTTGTTATTTATCGAGCTTAGAGAATCAAAGTTAGTTACATATGACTATTCCATATTCTATGGCATTGATCTCCTCCTCCTTTTCTTAGCATTATACCTATGTTTATTTGGGTATTCTCATACAATATGCACACGTGGTTTAGCATTATACCTATGTTTATTTGGGTATTCTCATACAATATGCACACGTGGTTTGAGTTATAACTTCTCTACTATGTTCTTTAGAATAAAAAATTGACTAATTATGAGTAGGGAAAATAACATTGTCCATTTTACTTTGCTGACTTGTACTTTGAGTTACACCTTATATATCATGTACTTCAAAGTATACTATTGACTAATTGTGAGCTAGGAAAGGAACATTGTCCAATTCGAGAAGTTCTCCATTCTTAAAGGAATAATTCATTGATGCCTTTAAAATGGTAAGAATCAAGAAACAATGCAGGTTTTTTTTCGGTAAACATGATTCACAACAACACTTTACATTCAATACTCAGATACATATCTTTTATAAAAATTGCCATTATAAGTTTGAAAATAATATTTTTTTTTTACAATAAAATCTAGCAATTGAGTTTTTAAGTTGCGATGAATAACTTTCAAGGCCTATAAGATTGTGAAGTGTGGATGTACCTCAATACTTAAAAAAATAGATTATTTTCCCAAACATTTATAAGCCACAACACATTCATAATATATAACATAGTTTTATTTTATACTTCATATTTTCCCAAACATTTATAAGCCACAACACATTCATAATATATAACATAGTTTTATTTTATACTTCATATTTTCAATGTTCCATTTGATAGATTCTTTTCCCAAACATTTATAGGCCACAACACATTCATAATACTTTTACATAATATTTAACATACTTGTTTTTACACTTTATCGTTTGAAGGTTCCATTTGATATATCTCGTACACAGCCAAAATAAATAACTATTTAATAACGATTACATGGTTCATGTGGGCATCATGCGTTGTCTAAAAATAATAGCCTTATAATTGTACTTTTTAGTTTGTGGCTTTTAGAGCCTTTTCCAATTTTTCATGCATTTTAAGGCAATTGTACACAAAAATCGAGAACCTGACTTGGTTAGCTAATACTCTTTGTAAGAAGCTAAATAAAAACTAAAACAAAGTATTACGTAAAAAACTATGATTTCAACGAGGATCGAGACAATTTATATTCGTCTAAATCTATGATAGTACTTAATCTTTATTAATTAGATTAGTTATATTTGAGTTGGAATTTTTGTTAATTAGATTAGTTATATTTGTGTTGGAATTAGAATAGGGAGTAAACTTTCTACTCGATCATTTGTATCGATCGGACGACCAGCAATGCATGATGAAAAAGCTCATGTAAGCCAAGTCATCTGATCGATACAAATGGTCAGGTAGAAAGTTTACTCCTTATATTAGTTATAAAGCCAAATACATTTACTTTGATTTCTTTGTAGATGCAATTGACCACAAGGTTGATATAAAGAACAAAAAAAAGCATTTTCCTTTCTCACAAAAGACAATATACCTTTCCGAATGCAGCATCTTCATGTCACAAGAATTTTCTTTAAATTCAAAGTTCCACGAGTGTGCCCCACTTAAGAATCCCATCTTCACAATAGAGACAAATAAAAGATAAGTTCCTCAAGATCATCACTCGTATACATGGCCTTGTGATAATTAAATACCATGACCACATAATAATATGACTTGTATTTTATTCATTATTTTAAGAAAAAAAGTGATAACATATCAGATTTTAAAAATGTGATTTGTATTACGAGGTTTATAGTTCGTGTGAAAAAATATTTATAAATAAAATGTGGTATTTATTACATAAAATAAAGAGTTAATTAATGTTTTGAAAATTTAAGAAGAAAGCAATAAAGTGTGGTTATATTGTCAAGGTTATATTGGTTAGCATTTAGGAAATGTAAGGAAGTGTTTAATGGTTTTTTTACAAGGTTTTTCTTAAAAAAGAAGATGGAAAATGAATTAATAATAAAAAATACAATATTAAAGAAACAAATACCTAATTCATAATAGTGAGAAATTATATACAATGTGAGTATTTCAAATAAAAGAGTCTTTTGGTGGAATTAACATAAACATAATACATGGTACATAGAGTTCAATTTGCATACAGAATTACTATTTGATGATGTCATAAGTAACGAGATTAGTTTAGTTAGAATTAAATACATATATCAAACTTACATTGATATGATAATTTAGGCAACAAACTCAACTATGATTTGTCATTAATTGAAAAAAATTAATAATGAGTTTTGAAAAATTTGAAGCTTTAGAATAGTAGAGAATGAACCAACCATATATCCATAAATCCCTTTACAATGTCAGAGCAAAGTATCAATAATTAGGTTAGGGAATGTACAAAATGCTTCATTTCCCATCTATTCATGTTTTCTAAACTACATTATGTAAGAAATTTGAGAAGAGGAATATCAAATAGAGGGAGGAAGACCATTCATTGTGATTATTAGTGGTCATTTCATTATCCATCTATATCTGCATATTAGCATTGTTTGGAACTATTTGTTGCACCAAGAGTAGTGAGGTGTTCTACAAACCAATATGAGGGAAATGTCGTAATGTTGTAGCTTAACATTACCAAAAAAAGAAAAATCATGTTGGGTCATTTAAAAAAAAAAAATTAAAACCAACATATATCCATCCAAAACCCGGATCTATCCAACACCGAGTGGGATAAAATTTAAGTAAAGGGTTGTTCGCAGTCCAAGATATGGTATATCATTATTTTGGGATTATCTGGGTAGTGTAAGTCATTAAACTATGACCCCTATCCCACGAGTATAGTCGTAATTGACCAATTTCTCTTGGGTTTTTAATAGTCCACTTAGCACTCATTACATCGGGTGATGCTCATACGGGTGAAGAAGTGGGATTGAGACTAGAAAAAATGAATTACATAGCATCAATGATCACTTCCACTATGTTCATGATTTTCAACTATACTCATGGTATATGGGCCATAGCTTAATGACTCACACTACACAGATAATCCCAAAATAATGATATATCATATGTTGGACTATGAACACCTCTATGCTTAAATAAAAAAGAGTCAACAAATCTCTAATTGAATAGTTCATAAGGCACAATACTTGCTAATGTTTTGCAATTAGGGTAGGAAGCTAAGTAGAATTGATTGTCGGGAAAACTCCACAATTGAGTGTGCTTAAGTCATATGAGTCTTGGGGTGGGTGTAATATCCCCCGAGGCTATCAAGGGGTACGAATGACATATCATTAGCTCTATAAGGATAATTATATAATTTTAGCACATCATATTAGTTAAAGAAATATTAAAATTTCATTTTTCAGGATTTAATCACAACAAAGTCCCTTTAATTACCAATAAATTAGAATAAATTCAATAATTATTCCAACATCTGATATAAGGAATGAGAATGATTAATAAAACATTCTATAAACATAACATATCCATTCCACTCCAATTCAGACATAAATTTCACCTCTAAATGCCATTTACTCTTAATCCTGATTAACTAGTAATTAGTGTTCTAATTACATACTTAATGTCACTTAGCACAAAATTGACGGTACTTAACATAGTTTCATTTGTTTATCACTTAACTGTTGTTTATAAAGTCCAATGGATAATCAACTCCTGATAACATGTAAATCAAGCCTATTACAATTTTCCAATTAATTAAACATAGTAATTATGAAAATAATTCCACAAGAACTAGTTAGGCTAGTCGTTCAATACTAACAACTAGTCTTCCACAAATTCGACACACAACCATCCCAATGAACCAAATAGTCAACCTACAACCATTATACACATATTTAAGCATGCATGTACAAAAAAACAAAGTACTTTTGTAGATTTGATTCGAGTACATAAATGAAGAATATTTCAAGTTCAATGAATACAACTAGTTAATAAACAGTGCTAGGAATTCAATCAAACCAATCATACCGAGTTCCAAGGCACAAATAGGTGAAGTTAAAAATTTAGAAAAATAGAATCCTACAGCACAAGTAAAGCACTATAATAGAGCATATGGTTGTACATTCATCTTTTACCAAAAATAGATATTTGAATCCAAAAACTATTTACCAATTTCACTGCAATGTACCTAGTTTCCAATTTAACTTCCCAAATGCAAAATAAAGAGAAATATATGAATATTATAGCTCATGGAAAGCATATAAGGGGCCACTTAAAATCATACATGTCTATAGCTTTCAATCCCCATTAAAAAACTCACAAAAATAGTTAATTCTACTCATCCAAATTGACTAATAATTCTAGGAATCACTAGAATAATTAAAACCATAGCTCATAGAATCATTCAAATGAAATTCAAACTCTGAATAACATGTTTTATCAGTATTAATAGAGGTATATCTCACTTGAATTTTTTTTTCAAACATTTCATATGCAAAGTCACAAATCTACTCAAAACAATTCCATTGAAGGAGCTAGAAATTGGAAATTGATCTAGAATTTTGGTAGACATTTCCCCAATACTACCAAGAATATATATCCTCAAATTTTCACACCCATTTCAATATTATTTATCAGACATAAGAATGAAAGGAACACTAACACATTTTTACAAACACTTCATGTGCCAAGTGTTAGATTTTTAATGGTTATACATGATCTAAAAACATTTAGCATCATAACATCATAACCATAAGCAAAGGATCACAAAAAGAAAGACAAGTGCAACAATACGAGAAAACAAAATTTTTGGGGAAACCACAACGGATAAAACCATGCAAAACTTCCTTGGTATAGAATTCGACCAAGTACAGTGTAAAACCCCAGCAACAAGAATAGTTGATCATCTTCCACAGTAGACTCTCTCTCTCTCTCTCTCTCTTTCTCTCTCTCTCTCTCTCTCTCTCTCTCTCTCGCAATACTTGAGTGTAATATGTGTGTGAATGAGAGAGGCACCTCACCTATTTATATTCATTAGGTGAGTGCCTCAAATAACTAACTAGGTCGACCAAGTTCCCTAATTAGGGCCGACCTACCTTGGGAGACTTAAAATACATTTTATATATTACTTTTGTCGGTGCTATTTCCCCGACTTACAACAAATGGTTTACCTCATGACTTTTACATGACCAATTACATCAAGCACATCTCCTAATGGAGGAATAACATCTCGAAAGGAGAATACAACAACAGTACAATAGAATATATTCTAAAGTTACAATCCTTTAACAATCCCTCTTAAATAGGAAGGCATTCTACATCAACAACAACCATCATCACAAATGTACAACTGACTGGTGAATCTCTATATGTCATAGGAAGTTTTGGAACATCACAATACATATTCATCATCTATCTTAGCTGGATCATCTTCTACAATATCAGTATGTAAATACTAAATCATCTTTTGTATGCGTTGAATCATCTTCTATCAGTATATAAATAATGAATCATCTTCTAGATCATCTTTTGTAGTATCAGTATGTGGATACTGGATCATCTAAATCATCTTCTGTAGCATCGGTATGTGAATACTGAATCATATTTTGTCACGTCAGTATATGAATACTGAATCATCTTTTGGGATATCAGTATGTGGATATTGAATTATCTTCTTCCACATAAATATGTGAATATTGAATCATCTTCTGAATATTGAACCTTCTTCTGTAACAAAAATAGTGAATCATCTTCTTCCGCATTAGTATGTGAATATTGAATCATATTTTTTTTTGAATAGGTCCGTCTTTGCTTTGACTTCATCTCCGTCTTGATCTGTAGCTTCTTCTTTGACATAGTTATTCATGGCATGCTTCTTCAAGTATGATAAGCACTCTATAATTCCATGCTTAGAAGTTATAGACTCTTTCAAGCTTGTCATCAAGCTTGGTAGTATTTGTCATCATGATAAAAGGGAGAACCTAAAATGGAAATAGAGAGGATGGAACTTACCAGTGAGATTGTTTCAACTTGATGCTTTCTTGAAGGATCTTTTGAAAGACTGCTTCTGGTGGACCCAGGGTTTGATAGAGAAACCCTAATTTTTCAACTTAGGTATCTTTCAGATCTGATTTGATAGAAATATATGCCTCCTCAAGGCAATATAGCATCATACTTATTTTCCCAAAACCATGGATAGAACTGCAAAATATCTGATGCCCCGGTTTTCTCCAGTAGTAGTGTTAGGTCAAAAAATGAAATTCCACAAAATGATAAAATTATTACATAGATATATGAGCCCTCCTAGGGTGAATTCGATGGTCCTCCTTCTTCAACAGATTGGTGGAGGGAAGTGCCCATAATAGGAAGCCCTAGTTTTTCTTTGTTTCTTCTACAGAAATGATTGATCATGGTTTTTCTGTATCTCCGAATGTTATGCTCCTCAAGGTATTAAAATTCATCCTAAGGTATCTATGTATGTATTCTTTTCAACCCCAAAGGTTAGAGAAGAATTAGTGTTAGCCGGAAATACCCACCTCTTGTGGACAAGAGCTGGTTCCCTAGATCTGAATGGTTCAGGTCTAGAACAAAACACAAACACCAAATGTTAAACTTCCCCTAGATCTAGTTAATAACTTGAATGAAATGCCATGATACTTCTCACAAAGGTTGTCCTCGCTATCCTCACATAAGAACCTGTAAAAGATGGAAAACAACAAGAAAAACATGATAGCATACAAGATAATCAACTAGATCTATGCTCGTGACCAAGGAATCAAGCAATATATACATAAGAAATAGTAAATATGGGAAGTAAAAGACATTTTTTTTATTAGAAATGATTGGAGAGACTACAACCTTCATGCCTTGGTGTTAAGAGTTCCTTCCAATGGATCCTTTCCTATAACTTCACCTAGCCTCCAAAGACTCAATATTGATTTTGACAGAGTTTGGGTATGCAACACAATTCTTCCTCCTTTCTCCCATGGGGGATGAGCTAGTATTTAACGACATGGGAGGATAGGTATGGTTGAGGATCTCATGGGTGAGGTGGATATAAGATCCGAAAAGGGAAGATCTTGAGCTCTAGGTGGTTCCTAAACCATAGGGAAGAGGCTCCACAAAGGAAAGCTTCGAGAAGCCTCTTGAAGCTTCTCATTTTGCCTTGAAAACTCGAGCACCGCTCCTCCAATGAAGAAAATAGGTGGTGTTAAGGGGGTAACGCTTATTGCAGTAAGGATAGAAGTGGTGGCACCACTTCTTTCTCATGTATCGGGAGCATTGCTGACTTGGGTAATGCTTCTTGGCAAAGGAAGAGGAGCGTTACCTCCTCAAAACAAGGAAGAATTGCAAGGGGATAAATTGAACCTTCATTTCTCTAGGGAAAACTTTGAGGGATTGGAGCAGACAAGGGAATACCTATCTCATAACATGAGGGTGACGAGATATTGGTGTAATAGAATTACCCCCAAAGTATGATGGCTAGAGGGAAACGATAGGCATAATACTTTGAAAGAAGAAGGTGTAGTCTCGAGGCAAAGGTCCAATGGTTAGAACTTCTCAAACATCACAAAAATTTCTGCAACACCATTTACAATTTGATACATATCCCAAATGGCTCACAACATGGCTTCCTACCAATACAACACATATCCATGTGAGATACAAAAAAGTCACGATTACTGAAATACAGTGTAGATCCATGCGAAGAAGACTCAAATTTGGACATAGCTACTAGACATACGATGTAGATATATGTCATACAGACGCAAATTTGACCACGGGCACAGACATACAAATGTGGATCCATGCTAGGACTCATACAAAATACTCCATCGCAACTCGGGGAAAGTAATGAGCGCTTCTAACAAATACCGAGGGTCTTCGTCTCGTCTTCCACAAAGTACGATTATGTCCATGTGATTACAGTGATTTGAGGTCGAACATGGTAGAAAACACTTGATTACCGGTCAATGATGAGAACCATTAACAAGTGCGAGGGAGATCACCATTGATGTCAATGATTCCCAAGCTACCCTAGTACAATCTTCTGAGTGTGAATAGATGATTTGATGTCGAACACTCAGTCGAATCTATTGATCAAAGGTCAATGTTGTGAACCTATGTCGAAAGCGAAAGAATCTGTCATTGAGGCATACATATCTCAAGGTACTAAACTTGTTTCTAAGACTAATTCCTGGATGATGGGCTGATGTTGACAGAAATAGTTCCATCGAAGGAGGGCCATGATGAATCCCACATCGATGACACAAAACTAGGAACAAAGTTATGGAATTTTGAGTATTATGTAACCATAAACTCACTAAAAAATAACTGACAAAAAAATTTGTTTTGAATGTAGGTGTAAAATCTCAACATTACTTCCCTTTAAACATCGGGCAGAATGATTGAAGACTTGGCAACATTGAATTGACGAGGCAAAACACAATGCGATAATGGACAATGCATTCTTTGAAAGACTCAAAGGAGTGACATGACTCATGAAAATGGATCGTCTCGGAGAAAAGTTGAATATCCAATAGACTGAATGAAATGCAGACAAGTGCCATGTTCAAAGGTGACTAATAACTGCCATTATTGCAAATGAAGTGTATTTCCCTTCCCTTAATTTCCCCATTATGTTTGATGAGTGCCTCTTTTCATTTTTACGAGTTCAAAGAGGGTAACAAACGCTCGTTGTAGCTCATCCGAGGACAAGTCCAAACTCATATGTTTACGAACCTGATAAAGGAGGGGTTCATTCCCAAAAAAGGGTCTTTCATCATTTGATTTTATGAGTCTAACGAAAGAAAACTTGTTTTTTGTTTCATCTTTAGAGAGTCTGAAATGACTAAGAAGAATCCAGAATGTCCTTTTTTCGTATGATTTAGTCCCTAGGGCCCAAAAAATTATAAAATAATACCCAAGAGAACTCTTCCAGTCATGATTGATTGGAGTGTACCTTTTTCGTAAGTAGTGCCTCCCAGTCCGAAAAAGGGGTAAACTATCACTAGGAATATGAATCTTCAGGTCTTTTTATGAGCGTGAAGAAGACAAGCTCACTCGGCAATCTTTTCGCATTTTAAGAGTCTAAAAAGAGATTAAAGAGGACTCTATTAAGGGGTTCTTTTTTCATGATCCAATTTTAACGAGTCTGAAAAACAGTAAAAGTACACTCGATAGCTCTTCACTAAGTTTTTAACAAGCACACCGAAGGTATAAAAGGCTCTTGGAACCTTTTTCATGTTTGAATGCAGAGCATAAAAAAGCGATAAAGTAAGTTGAAACCAGTTTTCATGTTTTAACCAGAGCACGAAAAATGTAAAGTAAGCTCAACATAATCTTACTTTTTTTAAAGAGCTCGAAGATTGATTAAAAGAATGCTCAGGGTATCTACTTCATTTTTTAACGGGCTTGTAACAGAAGAAGAACTATGCTCAAAATGACCCGTTTCATTTTTACATAAGCTTGAAACAGAAAATAACTATGCTTGAAACATGGTTTCATTTTTATGCAAGCTTGAAACCAAAAGGTAAACTATGCTTAAGGAAACCTACTTCATTTTTTTAACGAGATTGAAATAGAAAATGAACTATGCTCAAGAATGGTTTCATTTTTATGCAAGATTGAAACCAAAAGGAATATGACTCTTTAGGTCCTTTTACAAGCGTAAAGAAGACAAGCTCACTCGACAATCTTTTCACATTTTAAGAGTCTTAAAAGAGCTTAAAGAGGACTCTATTAAGGGGTTCTTTTTTCATGATCCAATTTTAACGAGTCTGAAACAGTAAAAGTACACTCGATACCTCTTCACTAAGTTTTTAACGAGCACACCGAAGGTATAAAAGGCTCTTGGAACCTTTTGCATGTTTGAATCCAGAGCACGAAAAGGGGATAAAGTAAGCTGAAACCAGTTTTCATGTTTTAACCAGAGCACGGAAAATGAAAAGTAAGCTTAGCACCATATTACTTTTTTTAACGAGCTCGAAGATTGATTAAAAGAATGCTCAGGGTATCTGCTTCATTTTTTAATGAGCTTGTAACAGAAGAAGAACTATGCTCAGAATGACTTGTTTCATTTTTACACAAGCTTGAAACAGAAAATAACTATGCTTGAAACATGGTTTCATTTTTATCCAAGCCTTGAAACCAAAAGGTAAACTATGCTTAAGGAAACCTACTTCATTTTTTTAACAAGCTTGAAATAGAAAATGAACTATGCTCAGGAATGGTTTCATTTTTATGCAAGCTTGAAACCAAAAGGTAAACTATGCTTGGGGAGTGGTTTTATTTTTTAATGAGCTTGAAACCAAGAGTAAACTATGCTTTGAGCCACTTGTTTCATTTTTAAATGAGCTTGACACAGATAAAAGGAACTATGCTCACCAGGCATCTAATTAATTTTTTAATGAGCTTGACATAGAATAGAAACTATGCACACCAACTTGTTTCATTTTTTAACGAGGTTGACACAAAAAAAGAACTATGCTCGCAAGCATCTGTTTCATTTTTTAACGAGTTTGACACATAAAAATAACTATGCTCGCAGGCATCTATTTCATTTTTTAATGAGATTAACACAGAAAAAGAACTATGCTCGCAAACCCGCTCTTACCCAACATGATATCCAGATGATGGTAGGTTTCCCCCATTAATTAAAAGCTAGAGGCTTAACTCCAGTATGATTTCCATAGACTAGAGCCATGCCCCCCATTTTACCTATGATGGGAAGAAACTAACTAGAAGAAGGGGAAGGAATCACAAGAATAAGAGGGATATTCAGGGCAGTCTGATTACTAGGAGTGATACGATGGTCAGATGTAACAAAGGAAAGTTAATCAATGGTCACAATCTTCCCATCATGGGGAAAATGCATAACTCTAAAGAGTGTGGACACTATAGCCTTCATGGCATAAACATAATCATGTCCAAGGAGCATATTGAAATATAAAGGACCTTGGACCACCATAACATCAATATAGAAATTTTTCCCTCCTAATGTAATAGGCAAAAGAGAAAGGATCCCTAAAGGTGCAGTAGGTCTTCGATTAAAAGCCAATATCTGATCGGTGGATGGCACAAGCTGAGGAGAACCTAAAGCTTGCCAAGAAATTGATGATAGAATACTAACAAAAGCCCCTTCATCAACAATAGTGTGAAGCATCCTCCTAGTAGTATCATTTACAACTATTTGGAAAGGAACACTCGAATGAAGACGAGACTATTTTAGGTTACTCCAGTCAAAGGAAATAACCTCATTACTTGGAGAGGGTTCTGTCGAAACAGACAAAATTTCCTCTTGTCGAGAACAATCAGAATGAAGCATAAAAACTTCAATAGGTTTTATTTAATTCTCTACTAGAAGAGAAGAACAAGACAAAGATTTGGTCAAAGCGACTACTTCAGTCTCAACACTCTCTGATGAAAGAGTGGGGATCGGGTGGAGATGACGTTGACTCTACCACTTTAACTTCACTCTTCAAAGGAAGAGTGGGATCAACCACAAATGAATCTGAATTGACCACTTAGAATTCACTCTTGGAAGGAAGAGTTGAATCGGCCATAGATGAAACCGAATCGACCGCTTGGTCAACCAATGGGGGTTCGAGAGACAATTTACGATAATATGTTGGAAGCCGTTGATGAGAAACAGTAATATCTTCCAAAAACTTAGAAATTTCATCCATGAGAGGACAAAGGTAAGTAAAGTGCATGTCCTTACAGAGAAAGCAAGGATTTCTGACTTTACCCTTCCGATTCTTAACCACAGAGTAACTGGTGGAGGGGGGATCATCAATATGATGTTCAGAGGATGATGACATTGGCTACCGAGAAACCTTAGACCACTCTTCTAAAACCAAGGCCAGGCCATGACAATCTTTCAGAAGGTGATCAACCTTGCAAAGCCTACAAGGGAATGTTGGCTTACACAGTCTTTGAGTGTGCAAATCAACACTCTCCGCACTCGGAGGAGTAACTGGTTGAGACTTGGTTTTCTTTTTGTTTTTATTCTTCTTCATCTTCCTTTTCTTCTTCTTCTTATCCACCTGAATACTAGTACTACTACTTTCAATAGGCGAAGAGGGAGAAAGGGGAGAAGACCCATGAGGCGAAGAAGGTGAGGGATCAACACGATGTTGATGCTCCCGCGATGAAGGATTAGGATCTGAAGCAATTGATGTACATGGGATAACTGGACTGGAGAATAACCAGACAGGTAATGCGATAGACAATCCAGGAAGGCTTAACATAGCCATGAGAGGAGGACTAACATCGCCATATGGAGGGAAAAAAAAATATGTGCTTGGTAAAGGAGTCTCTTGGTTGGTAGTCCTGGAAGGCAAAGCCATAAGTATGTAACAAAACAATCTCTCTCTTCTAAAAAAATATTAACTATACAGACAACAAGCGCTACTCAAACTAAAGCAACAAGAAAAATATGTGAGAGGAGTGGTTTAAAGGTCTGGAACCTCATGGGATTGTCAAACCATCACAACAGCTATATACCGCAAGGTCCAACAGTAAAATACGGTGAGGAGGATCAACCATCCCTCACCTGAATACCCGACTAACTAGACGGTATGTGCATAGTATTCTCCCCGAGTGTTGTTCTTGGTGTATTGCAATGATAAGACGACCAAAGGGCTGTACTCGGATGGTCACATGATTCCTAAATGTGTCTCCCGATATACGCAAGGTACATAGGAGCTCCACTCTGTAGTAGAGTTGTCTAATGCACAATTGTTCACAAGGGTCCTTCCGATATACAATCGAGTATGTGAAGTAACTTTCAATATACCTCAAGGGTACATGAAAGGTCGTTCTATATACTGACAGTACGTGGAAGAACTGCGCAGGTCCCAGGTTGCAGTGCAGGCAATAAAAGACAGCTCCTACGTTTAAAGATGCTAGAATATGTCTCGAACCTATCACACCTCGCTACAAATTTTAAACTTAAACTAGAACTTAATTTTATCTTGAACGGTTAGGTGGATGCATGAGGTGAGGACATGAAAAGTAAACTATGCAATATGAGATGCAAAATTTCACTTTCACTTTTAAGGTATGCCCTACTTAAGGAAGGTAGAGAGAGGTTCAATTCCTTTGAAACATAGAATGAATCCCATACAACAATGAAACAAAGGTGCTTATATGATCCATTCCTAATTGAAACAAATAAAATATTCCTTTTATGAACTAAAAAAGAAGTGAGATCTCTAATGAAAATCAATAAAATATTCAATACAACTTTTATACAAAAGTGTTCATATTTTTCAACTAAAGCAAGAATGAACTAATCACAAAATCCTACAATAAATTCCGTATGGATTTTCACAATTTGTGAAAAGGGGAAAAAACATGCAAAAATCATGTATAACATATGAAGAAAAATTGAAATGAATATTTTCTTGTTCTATGAAAGAAGGACAGAAATTAGAGATCTAATAAAACCAAGTTCTTTTCAAAGCCAACTATGAAGCTTTAAAGACCAACATCAATCACAATTCTTGAA
Source organism: Pseudotsuga menziesii (assembly GCA_001517045.1). Taxonomy (NCBI): domain Eukaryota; kingdom Viridiplantae; phylum Streptophyta; class Pinopsida; order Pinales; family Pinaceae; genus Pseudotsuga; species Pseudotsuga menziesii. The sequence continues at coordinate 283,968 of LPNX010652401.1, forward strand.
AATATGTATGAATTCATACTCATTTTTTTAAATTTTTAAATTTATTTTTGATTGAGTTTTCTATTAAAAAATGAATTGCAGAGTTCAAACAACAACTATAACTATCTGAAGCATGCATCTCAAATACCAAAAAAATCATTTAAGAATCAAACACCAAACAGGGCTAAGAGGAATACCTGGCACCGCTTCTATAGGTGTTGAACAGGGCATTACCGGCCTGAGCACCGCTTCTTGTACACATAAACAAAGTGGTGGCATTGCTTCTATCAAGTCCACACTAGGGCATTACCAGCTCGAGCACCGCTACTTTTACACAGAAACAGAGCGGTGGCACCGCTCTATTCTAACAAGGAAATGACGGTGACAACTCCAGAACCGCACTTATAACACAACCTAGGAGCGGTGCTTGAGATGGTGATTTGAAAAATAATAAAGCAACATAAAAGTAATCTATAGTCCAAAGAATGAACCAAAACAATCATTAGAAAACCCAGTGAACCAAAATTAAAAAGATCCAAAGGCAGATAGAGGCAAATCAATCAAATTCAAAGTAGATCTAGAGATCTATCAATTGAAAAATTAGATCTACAAATTGAAAATGAAGGTGGAGGTTTCAACTTACCCAAGATTCAGAATTTGAAGTAGATTTCCCAGTGGAGTCGCCACTTTTGTTAGCCGAAAATACGCATCTCCTACGGACAAGAGCTGGTTCCCTAGATTTGAATGGTTTAGGTCTAGAACAAAACACAAACACCAAATGTTAAACTTCCCCTAGATCTGGTTAATCACTTGAATGAAATGCCATGATACTTCTCTCAAACCTTGTCCTCGCTATCCTCGCAGAAGAACCTATAAAAGATGGAAAACAACAAGAAAAACATGATAGCATACAAGATAATCAACTAGATCTATGCTCATGACCAAGGAATCAAGCAATATATACATATGAAACAGTAAATATGGGAAAGAAAAAATATTTTTTATTAGAAATGATTGGAGAGACTACAACCTTCATGCCTTGGTGTTGATAGTTCCTTCCAATGGTTCCTTGCCTCTAACTTCACCTAGCCTCCAAACACTCAAGAATGATTTTGACAGAGTTTGGGTATGCAACACAATTCTTCCTCCTTTCTCCCATGGGGGATGAGCTAGTATTTAAAGGCATGGGAGGATAGGTATGGTTGAGGATCTCATGGGTGAGGTGGAGATAAAGATCCAAAAAGGGAGGATCTCGAGCTCTAGGTGGTTCCTAAACCATAGGGATGAGGCTCGACGAAGGTAAGCTTCGAGAAGCCTCTCGAAGCTTCTCTTTTTGCCTTGAAATATCGAGCACCGCTCCTCCAATGAAGAAAACAGGCGGTGTTAAGGGGGTAACTATTCTTGCAGTAAGGATAGAAGAAGTGGCACCACTTCTTTCTCATGTATCAGGAGCGTTGCTGACTTGGGTAACGCTTCTGATCAAAGGAAGAGGAGCGTTACCTACTCAAAACAAGGAAAAATTGAACCTTCATTTCTCTAGGGAAAACTTTGAGGGATTGGAGCAGACAAGGGAATACCTATCTCATAACATGAGGGTGATGAGATATTGGTGTAACAATTGGATTCACCAGGTGGGACTTATGTGAAGTTTCCCAATGTGACCTATTTCAGGGCTCTTCAACATAGTGAACGTGTACATGCTTCCATGTGTCACTGTTTCACCTTCGAGGTTTGAAATGTTTAACACAAAGACTACAGTCCTCTCCCTATCAACAACATCTTGAGAAATTTCATTTGGACCTTCCTATCCCGAGATATAGTGATTCTCCCTAGGTCACTTGTTTAAGGATGAATTATGGGAGAGATTGGAACCCTAAGTTGGAGGAATCATATATCCTATATTATAGCGAATATGACGCTAAATTTTTTACACAATGTAGAGTAATATTTTATCTTCATATTTCAAAGTTTCAGCTCCTCATCCTTCTCGAATCTTGAGTTATAGCAAAATTCCCAACATGACTAGTTTTTGTCTTATAGGGTTCTCAAGCATGAAACCCCAATATTTAGTAGCTGTAGTTGTAGTAGTGTTTCGTTTGTAAAAATAATTCTTTCAGGGTGTCTATGATACCATGATATATTTTAATTGCTTATACAATATCTAAAAAAAATTGGCATCATAACATCATAACCATAAGCAAAGGATCACTGAAATAAAGACAAGTGCAACAACACAAGAGAACACAAAGATTTTCCTTGGGGAAACCACAAGGGAGAAAACGTCGCAAAAATTCCTCAGTATAGAATTTGACCAAGTATAGTTTAAAACCCCAACAACAAGAATAGTTTCTCATCTTCCATAGTAGACTATTTCTCTCTCTCTCTCTCTCTCTCTCTCTCTCTCTCTCTCTCTCTCCAGTGCAATAATTGAGTGCAAGATGTATGTGAATGAGAGAGGTGCCTCACCTATTTATATTCATTAGTTGAGTTCCTCAAATAACTAATTAGGTCAGCCAGGTTCCCTAATTAGGGCCGACCTACCTTGGGAGACTCTAAATACATTTTATATATTACTTTTGTGGATACTATTGCCTCGACTTACAAAAGAGGGTTTACCACATGAATTTTACATGACCATTTACATCAAGGACATATCCTAATGGAGGAATAACATCTCCGAAGGAGAATACAACAAAAGTACAATATAATATCTCCTAAATTTACAATACTTTAACACTAAGTCTCCAAACTATGCCAAACAGTCCAATCGAAGAACTAGTTTTCAAATAAAAGGTAGAAGCATCAAAGAGAAGTGTCTTAAACCATTCCTATGTTACTAAACCATCAAAATACACATTATATAATGAACATGGCAAGAAATATCAGTTATGTAGAAGAGGTACCAAATAATTATTTACTCAAACAAATTGTGCACAAAATCCCAAAAATTAGTTTCCAATTCCTTCATAAAATTTTCTTGCATAAATAGATTGAATTCCCTGACAAATTTATTCCATAAATAACTTATACATTTCATGAAAAATTTCATGTGCATCCATAAATAAATCATATCAGAGCCAAGTAAATTAAATAAACATGATACACATCACTTATCGTATCAATGTGGAACTGGGATCATCCAGACCATGTTTTAACTAACCTTTGTCTCTTCCAAGCCAGATCTCACTTTGCCAGGACACCCTCAAGCTGAGGCCACATATCCACAATAGAGGCACACTCAAGAATAGTTCAAGTATCATTTTGAGAATCCAAAACTCTATTCCTCGCCACATACTTCCTCTTCCACCCCACTAGTAGGTGAAATGGTAATCCAAACCCCCTAGGCCATCGAGATATAAACATTCACCATTAGGAGTTATGTGCAGGTCCAAGACATAGCCAAGTAGTGGACATGGAGTAAATACACCATAGTTTTTTCGGCTTACCGTGAACACCATACAAGGTCACAATGCTTCAAGCACAAAGTTCATTCATATAAAAGAGCACTCATGGTTTCCCAAGCTCACAATATTACCAAGATCTCACCATCAAAGGTATGGACAACCATAATCAACAACCATCCAAAAGAACCATGAAAAACAACCAACCCAAGAAATTTGAATTTCAAGGAGGGTGGCTCCAAGCCACTCCACCCAACTCAAATTCATGTGTGGACACTTCATCCATGAAGAAAATCAAAATTAGTGACCTGAGGTGTCACAAAAGCCAAGGCATATTCCAAAAATAGAAAAGGGGGTTTACACAAGGATTTACACAATATTTACACAAGGATTTACACAAGTATTTACACAAGGAGTTACATAATTATTTAAACAACGTTTGAGGTGTTAAGGCTAAAAATAACTACTGAGGGAACACTTATGCAAATGGGAGCTACAAAACCAAGTGTAACCTCCATGAAGGAGTTAAAAAACCACCAAAGGGGCTTAATCGACAAGAGGCACCCACCCAAACACGAATGAGTCCCACTAAATTATGAATTGGTCTCAATAATACAACATAGGCTAAAATAATCAAAAGTTAGGTCCGTTGTACAATGTTTTGGTGATCATCAACTAATAAATACACCAAGACATAAATATGGGCCAAGATAAACCAAACAAGTTCTAAAGTGATAGGAATGTGCTCATTACCCCTCACATTGTGGATCTAGGCCTCCCATACTCTTTTAGTGGTCCCTGATGTGCCAATTGTTTTCATTAATTAATTATTTACAAAATAATAATAATGTCTCTAGGTCCTTAAAGACACTTTTTCCGGCACCCTCTGCCACAATAATAAACAATTACAAATTACATATGTTTGGGGCTTAACAAACAGTGTATTACATCCCCTCCCCCTTAAACCATGCATCATCCTCAATGCATAATACATACATGATTTTACAAATTTCAAAAGGATCACTACCTTCAGTTTCCAAGTAGTATTACTTGGAACTCCTCTTCTAAGAAACCAAAATACTTCCCATTACTACTTTCATGACTGTCTCCACTTCCTATGGGATGTGACTCCCTTCACCTAACATGTTGCTCTAGATATCACCATCCCATTTCCTGGCTTCTTGTGCTAGAACAAATACTAGAAGAAAGGGTCAATGTTCAATCCATGATTACAGGGTCTTCAAATATCAACAAATATATATTCACCTAAAAATCATATTTCAATCAACCATATGATTAACATCAGGTTTAAAAATATATGATACATTATATAAGAGTATTATTTAACAACTAAACCATGATCATAAAGATAGCATAAATCAATCACCATGACACATAGCACATGAATAGCACATGAGAGAATACTTATCTCAAATTTGGGAAAATAGCTTCAACTAGACAACATTACTCCCACAAGAAGAGAACAATCAGTTTAGCAACTCTCAGAACTACCTATTCTAAGAACCACAATGCTTCCCATTACTACTTTCATGTCTGTCTCCACTACCTATATGAGGTCACCATCCCATTTCCTAGATTCCCATGCAAGAACCTGTACTAGTGGAATGATATGACATAAGAAAAGGGGTGACAATACACTAGACCACCTCTCTAGAAATGGATACTAGACTGCTCTCTGTGGGAATCCATGAACTCAGTCCCAATAACTAAACCATATTCTTCTACAAATATACTTGAAATAGAGATGCTTCTTTAACAAGGATGTTTTTTCACTTTCCCAATAGACACATGGTTAGCAGTACACATATATACCATTCAACAAAATTAATAAAATACATATTTCAATAAGATTAATAAAATACATCTTTCAATAAAATAAGTTTCTAATTAATTACATGCAATACTTAAGTATATGCAAGGTACTCGAGATATAGATACTTCTTCAACAAAATACTTGAAATTCATCTACCTGGATCTTATTCTAATCATTTTCAATCATATGAAATGCATCTAAGATACATGAAATGTGTTTAGATCACTCAATCACATGAGATGCATTACCAATATGCTTTTGCATGATTTATCACTCCAATACTTTTCCTACAAGGATGCATGAAGTTTCACCAAGATATTTTTCCAACATTATGCATGCACTATCACTATGATATTATACAAATATGCCTTTCAACAAAAGTATTTCATATACTACAAGGATAGCCTAGTAATATACTTTCAACAAAGATCACAAGGATATATTTTCTTTCAACAATACCACCTAGATAATTTCCTAACAAAGATACTAGTACCACATTCTACACAATTAGTATTGAATATATAATGATACATGAAGTTCATGTTTGGGTACACAGGGTACTCCCAAAAGACCGAACACCTAGAGCAGCCACTCACACAAACAGATCACAGATTGACACACCGATGTTTTGACGTGGTTTAAACCCTTGAGAGGGAAACACTCCATGACCCCAGCCAAATAGCTACTTGAGACAGCTTATCATGCAAAAGAAAGAAAGTTACAAATGGGCTTCTCATAATCGATCAACTACCCAAGGACCATCCATGCTATTTAAATAGATATCATGGACCAATCAGGTGTTATGCCACGGATCAAAGGTAGGTATGATCTAAGAGAAGATGAACCGGTGGATCACTCTATGTCTAGAACATATCGTGACCGGCGAATTATATATTTACAAATGCATACAAATGCATAATAATAAAAAACACTTTTCATAACAGATATATTATAACCAGTTGATCTTAACAAACTCCTAAGTGTCTAAATATCCTAACATTCCCCCTTAAGAACAACATGGGATAGGATTGAAGGATTTACGAAAGTGACACTATTAGGAGAAGGAAAGAGGCATTAGAACCTATCCCCCTTAATGACAAATTCTTAAACTCCTAACATAGATCGAAGTTTAGAAAAATTTTCTTCTGTAAGAGACTTGGTGGAGATGTCTTCCACTTGATCATCTGTAGGGAAAAATAACACTTCAAGAAGGCGGTCATGAACAATACTTCTGATGAAGTGCATATGTAGCTCAATCTGTTTGTTGCATTGATGTTGAACTAGATATTTGGTGAGCTTGATGGCACTTTGATTGCTGCACCAAAGTGGAGTAGGATGCTTATGCTCAAATCCAAACTCTGAAAGGATCTCACGAAGCCATAAAGCTTCCTGAATGGCATTAACATTGGCTCAATATTATGCTTTTGCTGAATAAAGAGCAAGAGCTTGTTGTTTCTTCCAAGCCCAAGTGACAAGGCTGGATCCGAGACTGAAAACATAACCTGCAGTAGAATTTTGATCATCAAGATCGCCGGCCCAATCTGAATCAGTGAAACCAACCAACAAAGGTGTCCCCCCTATACTGTAATGAATCCCAAACTGAATTGTACCTCAAATATATAGAAGTATTCTTTTCGCTTCTTTCCAGTGACTTTCATGAAGTGTTTTCATATAATGGGAAACACGACCAATGACAAAAGAAAGGTCAGGACGAGAATGAGTCAAGTATAAGAGACTACCAATAAGATGACGATGCAAGGTGGCATCTACTTCAGGTGAAGTACAAGTGGTAGAAAGTTCGACTCCAAACTGGAAAGGAGAAGGGGTTGGTTTACAATTTTCCATGTGAAAGCGATGAACAAGGTCACAAGCATACTTAAACCAAGAAAGAAATATTCCTTCTTTGGTTTGTAAGAATTGGAGACCAAGAAAATAATGCAAATGTCCTAAGTCTGACATTTCAACTTTTTCTTGAGACTGGATTTCACACGGGTTAAAAGATTAGGGTCACTACTAGTAAGAATAAGATCATCAACATATAGGACATGTATGATGAGATGGTTTCCTACTTTGTTGGTATAGACATTGGGTTCAGAATGGCATCTATAAAAACCAGTGTCAAGTATAAAGCTATCCATTTTGGCATACCAAGCTCTAGGATCTTACTTAAGGCCATATAAGGATTTCTTAAGGTGACAGACAAGGCTAGAGTTATTCTGAACATATCTAGGAGATTGTTCCATGTAAATTTCCTCCTGTAAATCACCATATAAGAATGCATACTTGATATCGATTTGATGGACTTCCCCATTATGTAAGGATGCAAGGGAAAGAACAAGGTGGATGAAGTTCATTTTTGCGACAGGAGAAAGGGTTTCATTGTAGTCAATCTCTTCAACTTGGGAAAAAACCTTTGGAAACTAACCGTTCCTTAATCCTTTCAAGTATGATGCATACTTAGTTATATAGAACCATTTACATATGACAAGTTTTCTTCCTTTTGGAAGAGGTACAAGATCCCAAGTATCATTCGCCATTAAGGAACGATATTCTTCATCCATAGCTGCATCCCAATCTGGATTTCCTGAAGCTTCTGCAAAAGTCTCTGGATCATGATTCTCTGAAACTTGAGCCAAAAGAGAAGAGGCTCACTGGAACTGAGAGCATGTTCGACGTTGATCTCTAGGATCACCGAAAATATCACTAGCTCCTTCACATGTTGAATGGACCCATCGAGGAAGTAATTGTGTTGGTGCAACTGGAAGAACATGAGCAGGAGGAGGTGGATTTTCATCCTCACTATCATCATCAGAAATTGGAGCTGGAAATATGTCAAGGAAGTTGGAAGTAGAAGAAGGCACAATCGTTGAATCAGGCTTGCGGGACAAAGATGGCACAGCCACTGAGTTAGGATCGTATGCCAAGATATTTTCATCAAATTTAACATCTCTTCTAATGATTATATCCTGAGAATGTGGTTGAAGAAGTCTATAACCCTTTACATCATCAGAATATCCAACAAATATGCACTTTTCACTTTTAGGATGCAATGCTTTCCGTTTTTCATCTGGAATGTGAGCCCATGCTTCACTACCAAAACAAAAGTGACTTACATATAGTTTAATTTTAGTCCATGATTCTTTCGGTGTGGTACCTTGTAAAGATTTAGTGGGGGGGCAATTAACTATATAATTTGCACAATTTATGGCTTCAGGCCAAAATTGAAGACTTAGTCCGTTAGATTGGATCATACAATTAGCCATTTCTTGTAAAGTGAGTTTCAAAGGTTCATCTTAGGAAGAGGGGGTTATTTTTTTTGGTTGGTCAATTCTCTATCTGCCACATCACTATTGGGGACATCTTCAACATTTTCTTTGATCAAGCATAACTTCATCATACGAGTCAGTTTTCAGTGTTTTTTTTTTAAACAACCTGTTTTTTCAAGCTCTTCACACCTAGACTATTGCTTTCTATTTTTACAACCATTAATTTACAATATGGCTGCCCCTTGTGATATTCTACTTACTAGTTCCAACTATTTCTCATGGAAATCTCGTATGGACGATGTTCTACGAAGTAGGGGACTTTTCAGAATTACCTCAGGGAAATAAATAGAACCCACTAATGATGATAGGAAAATAAAATGGGAAAATAAATGTGATGAAGCTCATGTATTTATTGGGATCCCAATCTCTAATAATTTGCAATTCCACATATCTGGAATTGATGAACCTAATAAAGCTTGGGAAAAGTTGGAAGCTGTGTTTGGTAAACAAAATGAAATGCGAGGTCATCAACTCAAAAATGAGTTGATTTATTTAAATCCAAGTGATATTTCATGCATTCAAGATTATTTATCTAAGTACAAAACTCTTAGACTCTTATGTGCAGAATGCAAGATTAAGAAGTAATAAAAGCAATGCATTTATCATATTCTTTCCAAACTTGGACCTTCTTATTCTTTTTTTGTATGAGCTTCTCATAATCGATCAACTAGCCAAGGACCCTTCATGCTCTTAAATAGATATTATGGACCAATCGGGTGCTAAGCCATGGATCAAGGGTGGGTATGATCTAAGAGAAGATGAACCACCGAATCACTCTATGTCTAGAACATATAGTGACCATCAGATTAGATATTTACAAATGCATACTAATGCATACTAAAGAAACACGCTTTTCTTAATGCATATATTATAACAAGTTGATCTTAACTAAATCCTAATTTTCTAAATATCCTAACAATTCATCTTCAATAAAGTTACATGTATCATACTTAATCACTTACACGGTTAGTACCTACTTTTCAAGAGATATATAGTAAATACCACCAAGTTATTACTAGGATACCTTTCAATAATTACACGAGATAATTTTCTACTGAATATCACAAGGATGAATATTTTCAAATATTACCTAAATACTTTTGCATTTTAATGTAATAGGAAAAGTGAACTTATATGCAACATTTTTAATCTAACTAAGAACCAAAGAGGGCCATAACAACATCTTACTTTTAATATCAATACAAAGCATAAGTCTTCTTTATAGATCATTCAAAAAACCATTATTCATCAACTAATATCAATCATACAACGACCCTCATTGATCCGTAGGACCTCAACTTGTGTGCATTTGATAGTTTGTTGTAAAAGAATGCATTCAACAGGTTAACTAATGGACAGTATTAGCAGAAATTAAATGTTCAGAATAGGAATGAAAAACAAGACTGATAAACAGACATTAAAAGAATCACAGAAATAGGGAGTCACAAAACAGAAGTTGATAACGGAGTTCAGCCCCTTCACTGGGATACGTCTCCGGGTCCCTCTCCAATGGGTACCGATCCAATTAATCTCTTAAAATGGTACAAAATGGTTCTGGAAACAACTTCAGCAACTGTAAAATAGAATGTTGTACAAAGTCTTTAATACCTTTCTCAGGAAACTACGATCAGCCTTCGTAGGGCAAAGAAAGCCAAAGTATGACAGAGAATGTCGACTTCCACAGTAACAGCACCGAAACCTTTTACAGCGAACTCTCCAAGCTTCTATAACTAAGAAAACGATGTACTGCGCTCTCAACGAACTGAGTCCCCCCCTTGGAACCATCCTTGGTTCCTCTTTATATCTCATTTTTGCCATTACAAAGGAGCCAAAACGTAAAAAGAAAATGCAGCTGTTCACATCCTCCTGCCAAATGCCAACTCGTTATCATAGCAGGCTGTTCATATGTCTTTCAACATTATCCCAACGGTGGCATAAATGCCAAGAAATGCTTTGCCAAGCTGTTACAAATAAGCTGTACACATTATGAAATATCCTGCCACATCATAATGTTCCACATGGGAGGTATTCCCATCATGCCAAGGATATAAACTCCGCTATAATGTTAAAATGCAACAACACTGTGCACCAGACTGCAAACCATTTAGAAATGTCCCTGCGTGAACGCATTGCAGAAGCTTTAGTCATTTGCTCTTCCGCCGTTGCGGAAGAGTGATACGCAATAGATCCGATATTTTATTCCGATGATCTCTATCTAAATCGGCTGTCATTTGGTTTTTGAGTCGGAATTATTGTTACTAAGTCTTCCGCAGTTGCGGACGGCGGATGGAAAAATCTCCCGATTTGAATTTTCAAACCTCGTGTCGCTGTTTGTGCTGCTCCGTAAGTCCCGGGCTTCCTCCGTTGTGGCTGCCGAAATGGTTATTCTTCCGATCAAGATTATGCCCATCGCGGACTGTGATATCCTTTATCTATCCATCGTTGCGACTGCCGGAAGCTTTATCCTTCCGATCAATATTGTGCCTGTTGTTGCGGACAGCGATATCCTTTATCTATCCACCGTTGAAGCTGCCGGAAGCGTTATCCTTCTGATCAATATTGTGCCCGATATTGTGGAAAGAGGAGTTCTTGTGAGCCCCGACATTGCGGAAGGAGAAGTTCTTGTGGCCGCCGATCCATATATATTTGTCGTCCGATTTTTTTTCATCCACCGCTTCTGAACCATTGTACCATATTGGATCTTTAAAAGAGGAATAATCCACTGGATCAATCCTCCCCATTGGAGAGCTTTTGGACCACCAAAATCCTGAATTATTCTGCAAGTAAGTGAGGGAAAAGTTCCCTCACTTTTCCAATCTCCATCCATCTTGCTTTGCTAGGATGCATTCCTTTCATCCCCACTCGAAGGTACTCAGCATTCCCCCTTCATGAAATTCTTACATTTCTATCAAGAATAACATCATCTTGCAACTCTCTCATATATTCAGGTGCCAAATAATCAACTGAAGGAATCTGTACGTTAGTTTCCTCATCCATGATCATAGGAGGCTCATACAATTTAAGATTCTCAACATTGAAAACTGAATAAATTTGCATGTATGGAGGTAAATTCAAGCGAAAAGCATTAGTACCAATATTTTCCAAGATCTCAAAAGGACCATACCTGATAGGCTTAAGTTTTTTACCTTCACCTTTCATTCGTTCTTTGGTGATATGTAACCAAACTCGGTCACCAACCTGAAATTGATGATCAATTCGATGCTTGTCATGCCTGGCTTTGTACTTGGCTGGGCTCTTCTCCAACTATTCTTGAACTCCCTGCTGCACTGCTTGGATTCTCTGAATGAATCGTAGAGCCTTATCTGCATCATGATGTCCATCCACTGCATCTTTGTCAAAAGAGAAGTCCATCAGTGTTTTTGGCAGATAACCAAAACAAGTTTCAAAAGGAGATCTTTTCATGGAAGAATGAATTGCATGATTGTAAGCATGTTGTATATACTACAATTGCTCATCCCAAAGTTTAGGATGTTTACTACAATATCCTCTGAGCAGCTGAACCACTGTCCGGTTCACTACCTCTGTTTGCCCATCGGTCTGTGGATGAAAAGCTGTACTTTTCTTAAGTTTAGTGTCCATAAGCACCCATAAAGTTGACCAGAATTTTCCCAAGAACCAGGAATCTTGATCAGATATAATAGACATGGGCAGCCCAAAATGTACCCAAACATTCTGAAAGAATAGGTGAGCTAATTGTTCAGTAGTGATCTGCTTTTTACATGGCATTAAGATACACATTTTGCTAAACCTATCCACAACAACATATAGGTAATCATGCCCTTTTCTAGACATACGTAGCCCCCCTACGAAGTCCATAGAAATGCTTTCCCAAGGACGAGAAGAAACTGGAGGAGGAGTGTACAAACCCAATTTCCTATTGCTAGGCTTACTTGTTGCACACATAACACAACCTCTGATATATTTAGCTATAGTTTCTTGCATTTGAGGCCAATAACAGTGATTCTGCAATACGGACAATGTTTTACTTACACCAAAATGTCCTGCAATCAATGAACTATGTGCTTCTCGAATCACATGCACTCTTTCTTTCTCTGGAATACAAAGTTTACCAAGATGATACAAAATTTGATTATGCACATAATAGTTCTCTTCCTATTCACCATGTATAAGTGATGCATATACTTTCTTAAAATCTTTATCTTCTGCATACTGTTCAATATAACTTTCATGTGTTAATGAACTATTTTGAAGAATGATTGAAGCATTCATAGGTGGCCTTGATAACATGTCTGCTACTTTATTATGAATTCCCTTTTTGTACTTAATGACGAGATGAAACTGTTGCAAGAACCCCATCCATCTTAAATGCCTACTTTGTTGTATTTTAGTTTGAGATTGTAAATATTGAAGTGGCTGATGATCAGTATGTATGACTGTCTCTTTTCCCATGATATAATGTTTCCACTTCTTCACACTCTGTACTAAAGCATACAATTCTTTGACATAGGTCGGATAGTTACTTACAGCAGTAGAGAATGTCTCTGAATGGTAACAAACTGGCTTCCTTCCTTGCATCAAAACTGCTCCCATGGCAAACCCGCTGGCATCGGTTTCAATCTCAAATGGCTGCTACAAATCTGGCAATGTCAGAACTGGTGCTGTGCTAATCTTTTCCTTCAAAGTGTCGAAGGCTCTCTGATGCTTGCCTCCCCACTAGAAAATTTATTTAATGCTTGTCAACGCATGTAATGGAGCAGCAATGGAAGAAAACCTAGAAATGAATTTCCTCCAATACTGAACCGCACCCAGAAAACTTCTGATTTCAGTAACGGTGTTAGGCCGTGGCCAGTTTACAATGACAGCAACCTTGGCTGGGTCCACTCGCAGGTGGCCTCCACCAATAATATGGCCTAGATATACTAAAGAAGTTTTAGCAAATTCACATTTAGACATTTTTACATAAATCTTTTCCTTTCTTAGTACATCTAAAATTTTCTTCACATGTACAACATGCTTTTCCCAAGTTTTGCTAAACACAAGGATATCATCTAGATATACAATTACAAAATTATCAATGAATGAACAAAAGACATCATTCATGACCCGCATGAAAGTAGCTGGTGCGTTACATAGCCCGAAAGGCATTACAAGCCATTCATACAAACCCTGTTTCGTTTTAAAAGCTGTTTTCCAAGCATCATGCTCAGCAACACGGATTTGATGATACCCACTACGCAGATCCAATTTTGTAAAATAAGTTGCATGTTTCAACAGATCAAGCAAATCATCAATGCGAGGAAGAGGATACCTGTTTTTAATGGTGATTTTGTTAAGGGCCCTGTAGTCAATACACATCCTCCACGACCCATCCTTCTTTGGAACCAAGACTATAGGAGAGCCACAAGGAGAAGTGCTGGGCCGGATGACCCCCTTCTCAATCAGCTCCTGAACCTGCTTCTTAATTTCCTCGTTCTGCATTACAGACATCCAGTACATGGCTATGTTCGGGAGTGGCACATCCTGCTGCAAATGTATCTCATGCTGAATCTCTCTCTTTGGTGGTAACCCCTTCGGATCTTGAAACAAATCATCATACTCAGAAATGATGTCAATCAGTTCAGATTTATGCTTAGGGTCACATTCTTCAAAAGATTTAGAGACTCCATCATTTTTCATCTTAACCATCATCAACACAAAATTCTTACTAGCATTTACCAACCTCTTCATTTGTCCTGCAGAGACTATTGCTAGATTGGTTTTTATCTTATGTGCTCGTACAATATATTCCATACCTTCTTTAAAAAGATGATACTTAATCTTCTCTCTATAAAAGACTGCTTTCCGGTCATACAAATACGGACTCCCGAGTACAATTCCACAAATGTCAAGTGGTACTACATCCAATTCTACCTCATCCCTAAAATTTTCAGTAATTGTAAATTTTAATACACATTTCTTTGTAACATGCAATCGTGTATCATTAGTAACCCAACCTAGAGGATAGGGCTTTTCATGAGGCACAGTAACTAAATGCAATTTCTTAACCACTTCTTTTGACATCAGATTTACTTGTGAACCACTATCAAACAATGTATCAATCTTTGTGTGATTTGCAATGACACGAACATGAAACAATGCACTTCTATCTTTATCATTTTGCTTAGAAGTAGATGGCAGACTTGTACTTGCACTAGAACTTGATTGTGCATCAATGGGAAGTGAGATACTTTTATCCTTACCTTGGATTCCGACAGCTGTAACCTTTGTTTCATCACCTGAGTCAGATCCCAAGTCTTGAATAACTACTACAGTAGCTTTTGCTTTTCCTTTATCTTTGTTTCCTCCGTACTTCTTTGGCCTTAACTATGGATGAAGTTTCCAACACTTAGAGACATCATGTCCCTTCTAACAATGCGAACATGTAGGTTTTTCACCCTCTTTCTTAACAGTAGCCATCTTCTTTTTCCCCTTATCTTTACCTTTCGATTTGCTGTCAAATTTAAATGATTTCTTCACAAAAGTATCATTAGCATGCTTACCCCTAGCTTCTAAATGGGTAGCTTGAACACATACATCATCCAAATTACTGGGATTAAACATCAACAAAGTATGCTTCAAATAAGAATGCATGCCACCAATGTACTTAAGAAGAGTTTCTTGTGTATCTAATGAAACATTCAATGCAATAGCCTTCTTTCTGATTTCATGAGTATAATCTTGAATGCTTTGTCCTTTAGCTTGTCTAAACATTTGCCAATTCATGGTTAATTGTTGTATGTGACCTAAAGGATAAAATTGATTTCTTAATACTTCGATGAATTCATTCCAAACTGAAATAATTTTACCATTCTTTCAAAGATCTTGCTGAATCTTGCTCTCCCACCAAGTAAGAGCCATTCCACTCATCCTCAAAGTGGCCAATTGAATCCTGGAAGGGTCATCATTAATGCCCTGTACCCTGCAATATAATTCAAGCTGCTTGATCCAATTGTCTAATTTTTCAGCATCTAACTCTCCATTATAAATAGGTAATTCAAATTTTACATCCAATTTGAACTAAGGCATATTAGGACTTGCATTATTTGAATGAGAAGTATGAGAAGAAGAGAAAGTTTGATTAGTGTCAGGAGGATCACCATCACCTCCTACTCCTTTACCCTTTTCTTCCAGCTTCACTTCTGCATCTCGGGATGAATATCCTTCTTCTTTCTTCTTCCTTTCTGCTCGCTCATCGAGTAGAATTTCCATCATGGCTTTCATGCTCATAAAAGCCTCCAGAAACTTAGTTTTAGAAATGATAGGTTTTTCCCGTTCTGTATGTCCTTCTTCTTCCCCTCGTGGAGAAGACATGGTTCTTGAGAATGTTCTCCTGGAGCCAATCTCAGGATCTCCTTCAACTAATTCTCCTTCACCAAGCTTTAACCTGGACCTGGTAAGCATTCACAAACTTGCACAACAGTCAACCAGCTCTGATACCATAATATGATCTGTAGGACCTCAACTTGTGTGCATTTAACAGTTTGTTGTAAAAGAATGCATTCAACAGGTTAACTAATGGACAGTATTAGCAGAAATTAAATGCTCAGAACAGGAATGAAAAACAGGACTGATAAATAGACATTTGTCACCATGTCTACATGGAGCGAAATACAAAAGCAGACATACTATCTAAGGAAGGATCTTAGATGGGTCATGGGCACTGGTTGATCTATGAATTTTAAAATGGAGAATTTTTTTATTACTATCATCAACCTTTTATGGAGGGGTTGGACCCTCCACAAAATCTACCTTAATTTGTTTTTTTATATAAGCCTTTGACAAGATACATGATGATACATTAATTGTATGTTTTATCTACAACAAGATACATGTGAACATAATGACTCCTTTATGAACTCAAGTAACAATAATTATATGATATGTTTTAGGTATACATAGACAACATATATTAAGTCTTCTAACATCACTTTTTTTTGGACCATGCTATCGATTTATGATATTTTTTGAAATACATGGGATCCCAACATATAACTGGTCTTGTGACATCACTTTTTTTTGGGACCATGCTATCGATTTATGATTTTTTTTTAAATACATGGGATCCATGTATTCTACATAATGTAATTTTGTTTTTATAAAAAAAATCCTTTTTTCGAAGGGAAAAAATTATACGACCTTTATTGTATTTCCTTAATTACTATCAAAATTTATTGTTTTATTTTAAAATTTGTTGTGATGGGTTTAGATCTATTTTACTCTCATCTTATTTCAACCTTTTAATTTCATATATTTATTTTTAAAGTTATCATCATAGATATTCCTTTTTAGGTTTCTTTTAAATTTTTTGGAACGCAGATAATATTATTTATACTATAATTAAATTATGTGTACTTTAATTAATAATGTTGAGATTTTGAAGTTAATATGTTCATAACACATATGTGTGGTGCATTTCATAAGTAAATTGATGGGTATCATCTGAGGTAATGTGTATGTATTCCCAAGGTAATGTGTATGTATTCCCAAGGTAATGTGTCTTCTGCCAGGTAATGTGGAGTGTATTTATCTTATTTTATGCTACAGAACGTGACCTGTGATCTGGTTGATTCATGTGGGTGTTGGGTTTCAATATTGGATGTACACCAGTCAATGTTGTAAGCGAGAGCTCTGGAATAGATGTTGAGTTTACTCGTGTGTTTTGGGTGTTTGCACATTACTACGGAAGGGAAGAGACATAGATCTAAAGTATTAGTTTGAATTACAAATCTCATTGTTATGAAAGAGAGGAGAAGGGAGTTGAAGCTTATAACAACAAAGATACATATTGGTTTTAATTCCGAAAAAGAAAGGCTTAGAGAACTACCATTTATATACGGATAAATAAGACCAGGAGAAGGAGCCTTCATACGTAACTATGTTACATGCCCTGAGGAAACAAACCAACCACATGAAAGACCAATGCCCATAAAAACAGAGGCCCGCTACCAGGCAACATCACCTCATTTCCAAAGATATTATTACTAGTAGTTTGACCAACAACTTCATAGTGTAAAGTTTATTTATTTACTTTTAGACAAAAAAAAATTGTTATTCATCCAGCTTAGAAAATCAAAGTTACATATGACTATTTTATATCCTATGACATTGATCTCCTCCTCCTTTGGTTAGCGTTATACCTATGTTAATTTGGGTATTCTAATGTAATTCACACACCTTTAGTTTGAGTTATTACTTCTCTATTATGTTGTTTAAATTAGAAAATTGACTAATTATGAATGGAGTAAACTTTCTACCCGACCATTTGCACCGATCGGACGACTAGCAATATGTGATGTGACAGCTCACGCGAGCTAGGTCATCCGATTGGTGCAAATGGTCGGGTAGAAAGTTTACTCCATTATGAATAGGGAAAAGGGAAAAGAACATTGTCCATTTTACTTTGCTTACTTGTACTTTGAGTTACACCTTTTATATCATGTACTTCAAAGTATACCCTTACCCTTAACTAATTGTGAACATGGGAATGGACATTGTCCATTATGAGAAGTACTTTGAGATACACATTTTATATCATGTACTTCAAAGTATACCATTCACTAATTGTGAGCAAAGTAAGGAATATTGTCCATTTTGAGAAGTTCTCCATAGTTAAGGAATAATTCATTGATGCCTTAAAATGGTAAAGACAATTTGAGAATTAAGAATGAAGAAACACAGC